>JAGKTI010000494.1:88449-107586 GCA_018397915.1 Birgus latro
TAGATAGAGCAGTAGCAGTTTTACATATACAGAGGTCCTACACCTATTTCCTTGCCTCATGAAGGGAGAAAGGTGGACTGGAATAGGAAGATAGCTTAAGCTTGCAGTCCACTAGGTTCACAGTTCAGATGAGTCTTGGGTTGTAACTTCTACTATTATACCACCCTCAGCATACATACCCGTGGCCTCTTCAGCCAGTCACCCTCCCTCTCCCTTTCAGCATATCCAAACATAACAGTTTACATCTCTTCCTTAATGGTACTTATGCCAGATCTCTCACAGCACACTTTTCTAAGATCTGTCACACCTTGAGACCCAACAGTTCTTCATACACCCTTTCTTGGCAAGGGATTTTCCTCTTGCAGCTTATTTCCCCTAGCTCTGTGGCAGTGGAGCCTCCTTATTGTATCAGTACCACCACATGAAGGCATCCCCTACCAGTACTGGTTTACACTTCCCAGACCAACACAGCTGATAGGTGGAGGGGTTGGTTGTGTAGGAACTTGGTGTTGAAAATGGTTGACATTTCATTGGTAATACTGAAAGGTCATTTTTATTTATTTGTTTATTTTCTTTACATTGATTTACAGAAAAAATGATATTAAAGCTCCTTTGGTGCATATAAATGCTGATTTGGCAGTGTCACCAAGTTTTCAGTTCTAAATGTCTGAAAAAGGTCTGAAATATTGATACATATTGGTGGCATGTCATTGAGGACCCAGCTTCATCTGTAAGATAGACATGGTGGACTGGAGGCTCAAATTGCACTTCTCCTGCAGTCCACCATACTCGTTCAGGGGATAGGGAAGTAGTTGAGGGATGTTAGTATAACCAGGCAGTGGAGCCACCTGGTTAATGTATCCATTGAGCAGTGAAGTCTTACTGTACAAGATTTTTTTAAAATGGTTGTCTACATATGAAAAAGAAAAAAATCATCAGTGTGTGTAGGTCTTCAAGCATTTGTATGTACCCAGTATATTTCAGAGGATTCTATAGTGCATCATTATCATAAAATGTATATTATGTGTGTTGGAGATCTGTAAGTATTTGTATGTACCCAGTATATTATTTCTGAAGCATCTGTTGTTCATCATCATTATCATAATATTTATATTATCATGGAAAGGCGCGAATGAAGACTGGGATGTGTGAAATCAATGGTTATCAGCACTGAATTTTATTAGGCTGCATTGTTATACCCATACACTGTGCCATTGCTCAAGTCAATAATACTGCATAATATAGAAAACTTATGGCTTTATGTTTTAATTTCTTCATGAATTCCATTTAATGCACAGTTGACTAACCATTTGTTAATGTTTAGCCTAAGCATCATTCGATATAAACCCAGTTTACTGCTGGTTGAAATGGTCCCCTTTGCAGTCTTACCATTCTTCTTTTGGGGGATTTGTGGAGAGTTGAAGGGCATTTGTATAATCATGCAGTACCCATTTTTTTTTTTTTTCCCAAGTTGAAGACAAACCATTGCATAAAGTAATAGCACTCCAGTATTATATGTATATATATATATATATGTTTTCATCATCAGAATTGCTTTTTCCCAGCAAAGGATAGAGTAAGATTTAAGTACCTTTATACTTGTTAACTGTGACATTGAAATGTTTTGGTAGCTGTGTTTGTCTGTGAAGTGTAGTACACTGTACTGTTTACTTAATTTTCTTAACACAAGAACATAGAGAGAGAGGGATGTAGAGGTTTATCTGATTATATGAGTGTGTTATGCATTGTAAAACTGAGAGGAGTTTGGTGAATATAGGCAGAGAAGAGTACTTTGAGTGAAACTGAAGCAGAGAAGCTGAGAAAGAAGCAGTGTCAGATGAATACTAGCTGAAGGTACTGGAGGAGTTAGTCAACACTAAGAATCTCCTTGGTTACTAGTCATATCAGGCCTTCAGTTTGTCTGTATCCTGCCATCAGATGTTAGAATCTCCTTGGTTACTATAGTATGACCATGGAATACTGGCTGGTGTGGGTGTGACCTGTCACCTTTACACTGATGCCATACTTCCAACTGACCTGCCATACAGCCAAGGCTATTTTTGGATGGCCTTGGTACAGCCCCCCATTTACACCCTGCTCTCTCTCTCTCACTGTGTGTGTGTGTAAGAGAGAGAGAGGGGGGGGTGCACTTTCATTAAGGGAGTATATGTGTAGCAAACCAGGTGGTGTGTGTGCATGCATGTGAGTGTGTGTGTGTGTGTGTGCATGTGCGTATGACTGACTTGCTCCAGCAACACTGCACAAGCAACGCTGCCAGGTGTTGTACAGAGTTCTTTGTAATACTAACAAAAAGCGAATTTTTCATAAAAACCTTATAGCTTTTTTGTTCAAGTAAAACTATACTGGGCTGTATCAAGGCCATCTAAAAATATTTTTTTATTTGGCCTTGGCTGTATGGGAGGTCAATTGGAAGTATGGCAACAATGTAAAGGTGACATGTCACACCCAGACTGGCCAGTATTCCGTTGTAGCACTATATTCATATCATACCTCTTTCCTGTTATCATACTCTAGGATCTCTCTGGTTACTAGTCAGATCAAACCTCAGTTTCTTGCAGTCAAGCTTAGAATCACCTTGTTTACTAACCAAATCAAACTTCTGTTTCATGCAATCAAGCTTCTTGTGGTTATTGTGGAGATGTTGGCACTCATGCAGTTGTTGTTGTTGTTGAGATGTTGCCGCTCGTGCACTTCCTTTGTCGACATCTAGGTTAATCCTCTTCGTCTGGTGTAGCAGCATCAGTATGGTGAGAGTCGTCGGAGATAGAGGTATTTAAATAACCTCTCCATGGATTTCTTCCCTCCTTTCGTTTCTGTCATAAAGTTCATGTTACATTTCCTCTTTTTGCCTCGTGTATTGTTTTCGAAGTTTATCAAAATTATGTCCTAGTTCTCTGTTTATGGATGGATGGAAGGAGGAGTAAAAAGTGCAGTTTTAAGCCAAGTTAGATTGAAAGGAGCATATGACATTTTAACCCAGCCATTGAGTTGCGTTTGATCCCAGGAGGATGCCAGCCCAACTCAATGCCGGTCCCAAGCCCGGATAAATTGGGGAGGGTTGGTGGCAGGATTGGGTATCCGGCCGTAAAAATTTGCCAAGCCCTGACACGGTATGGTCCATTACCATATCGTTTAGCGTACTGAATATCAAGTGTTTTCACTGGCTAAATTGAGTAAATGTCTCCCCCACCCTCCCTGCTTCATCTCTCTGACTGTCTCTCTTCATGTGAAGTCTGGGTGGCTGGGTTGCTTAGAATAGTCCACACATACACACCCCGCCAGTTTCTGTCAATTTGATGTCGATTCTCCATATGTGTGGTGGTTGTGTGGGGATGGGCATCTTTCCAGGGGGTCGCTAAGAAGGGGTCTTAAACGCGATGCTCTGGCCCTAGGATGTACCGTGAGAACCCACAACAGGCACGTAAGGAGCACGGCGAGATGTCACAAAGGGGGGACGTTCCGGCCATCACATGCACTCGGCCCTTGCGTGTGACAATCACGTGGTTGCTTTTTTACTATTTTTTTCTATTGAATAATGTCTTTTCAATTTTGATTTTAATAATTTTTATCTAAAATGTTTTTTATATGCCGTGTGGGTGTTGAATGTACCTGAGAGGACGCTTTTGAGGCCATAACCCTTGGGCACAACAAACAATCAGGCTATATGCCATTTTCACCCTGACTGGCACCACTGTGGGGTCATCAACAACTGAGGCACTGATGTCTTTGCTGATGGTGTCGGACTTGCTGAATTGAGTATAGTCTGGGCCGATGTGTTGCTCGTTAATCAGGGCACCAGCACTTATCTGACTGTCATACGTGGGACGCTGATACATACTTCACATCCACTCAGTTTTCACGTTCCCCTGCATAGTTGGGCCAGAAACCCCAACCTCCCGTCATGATTTAGATCTGTTTCGGCCACATGCACACTGAGTACTTGAATATTCTATCATTAACCAGGAAGCCGAAAGGCTTTTTTAATAGGATGTTACCAGGGTGCCTCCATCCTGTTAGGTCTCCAGACTGGAGAAATCCTTTTATATTCTAAAAGGTTGTCACCAAGCTACTAGGTTTCCAAAAATCTTTTTATATTTAATTAGATTCAATATGCTACTAGGTTTCCAAAAATCCTATTATATTTTAAAAGGATTCACTAAGCTAATAGGTTTCCAAAAATCCATTTATATTTTAAATGGATGTCACCAAGCTAACAGGTTTCCAAAAATTTATATTTTAAAAGGATGTCACCAAGGTAATAGGTCTCCAAATTTGATAAACTTTTATAAGGTATATTATAAACGGATGTCACCAAAATGTCACCAAGCCTTGATTCGCTTAGCAGAACACTTTTGATGTAGATTAGTCAGGTGGACGGTGCTAGAAGTGCGCGACCGGAAATTTGTTTGCGGCTGGCGTTTTGTTCCGGACACACGTGATCTTGTTTTCAGTGTGAGCTCACCATCCCACACACACCAGTTCCTGTGCTTGGTGTGCTTTTTCCTTCTTACACACACCAGATCCTGTTCTTGGTGTTTTTTTCCTTCTCACACACACCATTTCCTGTTCTTGGTGTGTTTTTTCCTGCTCACACACACCAGTTCCTGTTCTTGGTGTGTTTTTTCTTTCACACACACACACACACACACACCAGTTCCTGTTCTTGGTGTGTTTCTCCTCACACACACTAGTTCCTGTTCTTGGTGTGTTTCTCCTCACACACACTAGTTCATGTTCTTGGTGTGTTTTCTTCGTCTCAAGCACATCAGTTCCTGTTCTCGATGTGTTCTAAAGAAAACAAAGATCAGAACCAAGATCAAGACCAGACAAGAAGAAATTGAAGGCCATATGTAATGCCTCCAGTTTGAAACGTTTCTCCTAAAGTCAAACGTCTACTGCCATCATTCAACACAGAGACAGAATGCAATATGTAAAACTGCAAGGCCTATGCAATGATGATGGTAGCATGTCCAATGGAAGGGTGGTTGGGACGGGCATGGTGTGGGTCCAAGCAGCTTACCTCCTCGTGGTGGACCTGGGTAGAGTGATCTTCATGTATATATTGTTGCATTGGCTCCAGGTTCATTGGAATTATGAACTCTGTGGAGTGCTGCCTGAAATTGCCCTCCTGCATTCCGCAACCCTTGTTTGGGAGATGAGTCGAGGGATATTGAAGTTGTCCTGCAGGCCAAAACCGTTGTTTGGGAAAGAAGAGTTGAGGGATAAAACTGTTGTTTGGGAGAGAAGAGTTGAGGGATATTGAAATTATCCTCCTACAGCCCACGACTCTCGTTTTGGAGGTAAGAATTGAGGGATATTGAAATTGTCCTCCTGCAGTCCACGACTCCCGTTTGGGAGATAAGAGTCAAGGGATGTTTAAATTGTTCTCCTGCAGCTCACAACCCTTGTTTGGGAGATGAGTCGAGTGATGTTTGTGTAGCTGGGCAGTAGAAGCACCCATTTAAATATCAGCGCCATCACATGAAGGCATCCCTTTCGATGACCATATATTAGAGCTACTAGAAGCACATAAATGAAGATCACTCTAGCTGAAAGCTGCAATTTATTGACAAACTTTGTCTAGCAACATGCAATTACTTAGTGGCAATGAAATATGGTTATTGGCATTAAAATATATGCTTGGTGACATTAAACTATTTGCTTGGTGACAATACATTAATGGTGACATTAACTTGCATGGTGACACAGAGGGGTTCTTAGTGACAGGTAGAGAGGTTTGGTGACATAAATCATTGGTGACATTACTAAGATGTTTCTTAGAGGTTTAGTGATAGGAAGTACTTTGATTACTTTGTGGTTTGGTGACATCTTAAAATAATGGTGACATCCTAAAGCAAATCAGTTTCAGTAAAAAAAAAAAAAAAAAAAAAAGCATAGTGTAATGATATTGTATATTGTATGTACATGTCTGACATGCAGCAAAGCATAGTGTAATGATATTGTATATTGTATGTACATGTCTGAGATGGACTTTTATTCGTCAGTGTGAAGGTACAGTATTTTGTCTCGTTATACCTTATATTGCTTCGTTTTGGAATTTTCTGTTATACCGCAATTCCAGTATTATGCTTGTTATATTTTACAGATATATATTGTCTTGTTATACCACATACATGCTTCTGATATACTGTATTTCCTGTTATGCCTCAAGTCTGGTATTATGCTTGTTGTATTTCCTGCTATATGTTGCCTTGTTATCTCATATTGCATATTTTGGTATATTTCATGTTATACCAAAGGGAAGGGTGATGCCCTGGAAAGGGGAAATTACAGAGGTATAAAGCTCTTAGATCAGATAATGAAAGTAATGGAGAGAGTTCTAGAAGGTATGATTAGAGAAAGAGTGAATATCAATGAGATGCAGTTTGGGTTTATGCCAGGCAGGGGGACCGCTGATGCCATATTCATTGTTCGACAGCTTCAGGAAAAATATATTGGCAAGAAAAGGGAATTGTATTTCGTTTTTGTTGATTTGGAAAAGGCCTTTGACAGAGTCCCTAGAGAGGTGGTGAAGTGGGCAATGAGAAAGCTGGGGTTGGAAGAGTGGCTGGTTAGGGTGGTTATGGCCATGTACATGGGTGCTCGCACCCAGGTAAGAGTGAATGGAGTTTTGAGTGATGAGTTTCCCGTGAATGTTGGTGTGCATCAGGGGTCAGTTTTGAGTCCCTTGTTGTTTATCATGGTGCTTGAAGCCCTCTCACGTGACTACAGAGATGGACTCCCATGGGAGACGATGTTTGCTGATGATTTGGTGTTGATTGCTGAGAATGAAGGGGAGGCTGAGGAAAGACTTAAGAAGTGGAGAGATGGTATGGGGTACAAGGGCTTAAGGGTAAATGCAGATGAAACAAAAGTGATGATATCTAGGATTGGTGGCGGTACAATCAGAGGAGAGGGAGAGTGGCCATGTGCAGTTTGCCACATGGGTGTGGGAAGTAATTCCATCTTGTGCAGTGTTTGTGATAGATGGGTGCACAAGAGATGTAGTGGTATTAGAGGTAGACTGCGAGATAATGCTGATTTCATGTGTGCGGTGTGTCGGGGAGAGCAGGTGGAGATTGTTAGGTGTGAGAGGGTTGAACTTGCAGGTGAGTCTCTTGAGTGTGTGGAGGAGTTTTGTTATCTGGGAGACATGTTATGTGCCGGAGGTGGGGCTGGAGTTAGCTCAGTTGCTAGAGTGAGAAGTGGTTGGAAGAAGTTCAGGGAGCTGTTGCCTCTCCTGACATTGAGAGGACTCTCCTTACGTGCTAAGGGGTCTTTGTATGCAGCATGTGTTAGGAGTGTGATGCTGTATGGTAGTGAGACCTGGGCAGTAAAGGAAGAGGATATTCGCAGGTTTAAACGTACAGAAATGACAATGATTAGGTGGATGTGCAGTGCGTCCCTGCGTGCAAGGCCTGGGGGGGCTGGGTTTACGATAGAAGAGTTGAGAGGTAGGATGGGACTGGAGTGTATTGGTGTTGTGATGAGGAGAGGTAGGCTGAGGTGGTTTGGACATGTGGAGAGGATGAGGGATGATAATTGGGTACAGAGGGTGAGAAGTGTTAATATTGGGGGAGGGGTAGACCAAGAAAGACATGGGACGAGGTCATTAAATGTGACTTAAGGGTTAAGGGACTGAATAGGGAGGCTGCCAGAGATCGAGCAGCGTGGAGAGCCGCCATTAGGTGACCAAGGCCGACACATGCAAGCATGTTGGAGCCTTCAAAAACAAAACGAAACGAAACGAAACCATAAGTCCAGTAATGTGCTTGTCATATCCATCCATCATCCAGTCCTACATTGCCCCATGAGGAGAGTAGGAGCCATGGACTAGGCAAGTTGGTCCTGACATTAGGATACTTGTTATATTTTTCAGATATATTTTGTCTTACAGCTCATATCGCTTCTTTTGGTATATTTATACCACAAGTCTGGTATTATGCTTGTTATATTTTTCAGATATATTTTGTCTCTTACCTCAGATACCATCTTTTGATATATTTCCTGTTATACCACGAATTCAGTCTCATGAACGTAGCTGTGTGTGGATTATTTATCTGTATTATGGACAAAATTTGCAGTGCTTGTAGCATTGCATCTCAGAATTTCTGGCTTTGTGTACATTGGCTGTTATGACACTGTGTAGGCTATGCTGTTTTGAAATCTGAAGTGTTTGCTAAGAGTAGTATTCAGACCTATGGAATACACAGGATGCAACTCAGGCAGAATGCCTTAATTGGGAGAAGAATTTAGAAAACTTGTGAACGTATACTGTAGCCATTCTCATAGATGTTTTGGTGAGTTTTATGTTCAAAGATTGCTTGTGTTATGACTGTGTGCTGCCTGATGTGAGAAAGTGTTTTGTGGTGTGAGAGGTTGTATTGTAGTTTGTGCATATTGAATTTTCTGAGGTGTATTTTGTGTTGGAATAATAGCAGGGAAGGGTGGTGACTGTGTTGCATCCTAGTTAGGTGTAGTCTTGTCTTTCTGGGTTGGGCAGTTTCTTAGGGGTGTTGTCAGGTGGAGGTTTGTGAAGGATGTTATTCGGTTGAAAGTTCTGGATGGCTGTGGTGGCTATGTGTGTGTGAAATATTGTGCTGGGTTGAGAAAGAGGAATGTTGGTGAAGCAGTTTGTATAGTGTTTGGTGGTTTTCCTCTTTGTTTGTCTGTGGTGGAAGGCGATGCAACATACAGTTGCAGGGTTGAGAAGAGTGTTAACCCGAAGTGATGAACTGTATCTGTCATAAGATCCTTGTTTGGGAGTACTTCTTGATAGAAGTGATCTGAATTTGTGGCCTTTGTGCATCCAGTCGTTATTCCAAAGGCCTTGTTTTGTGTTGTCATGTGCTTTTCCATTTTTATGCTAGTTAAATAGGGGGCTCATCTTGTGCTAGTTTAAGTCACTGTTCTAGTGAATTGTTCATAGAATTTATGTTGTATGAAGGTGGTACCTGTTATTGTTTTCAAGACATTGTGTTTATGACATGCCTTTGATGTTATCTGTGTATTGAGAAAAGATCATGTGTGCCCATAGTAGATCTAGAATTTTAGATGCCTTTCCAGTGGGATTGGTTGCTTGAGTAGGGTAACATGAGGGTGTGTTTGAGGTGTTTGTCTGGAGTTGGGAGGGTGATGGTTAATTTGGTTAGTGTAGCACTCATTTTATGTAAGCCAGTGTTAAGTGAGTGTACCATAGGTACTGTTGGGGATCATCTGCTAACTGTTGAGTTTGTGTTATGAAACAGTGCTGGGTTATTGGTACTGAATAGGGAAGTTGCTAGAATCAAGCAGCATGAAGAGCTGACATTAGGTGCCCAAGATTGACACATGCAAGCATGTTGGACCTTTATATCTGAGACAGTGTATTTTTTATTTTTTAGATGGTGAAAAAATATACTTGAGTGAGTGAAACTGAGAGGAGGTATTGAAGGCCAAGAATGTGGATAGATATGGTGAATGAATACTGTATACAAAAACAGTTAAAGATGGTGGGGCTAGGGAATGGACTGGGTTGAGTTGGTTGGATGAAGTATGTATGGAGGAGCATATGATAAAAGTTTAATGTCCCATATTTAACTTTATTAAATTTTACAGTTATCCGATTGAGTTGTTTTCATCGTAACGTGAAGTGCATCTGCTAAAAAATTATGTACAGTATATATCTGCCAGTGAAGCGGAATATAGGATTCTTGGGCTTGAATAGTGAGTGTGTTAGTATCTGGCTCTCTTCTTTAGTAATTTTATTGGTCATTTATTCCACTTAAAAATAATAATAGTACTGTAACATGAAAATGACATCATTTTGCTCAGTGGGTTGATATTTATAAAAGTCGTTTTAGTTGATCACATAGAATAAAAGACTAATAATAATAATAATAGTACTGTAACATGAAAATGACATCATTTTGCTCAGTGGTTTAATATTTATAATAAAAGTCGTTTTAGTAGATCTTTTCAGCTACAGTATTATGGTACACTGGTATGTAGGTGTTATTTTTGTTGTAACGTACATATCACAGTGGTCTAATTCATGCAGTTTATGGTTCACACCTTCCATGATAGCCAGATCTTACAAATTATTTTATGTTGATAACTCTTGTTAATATTGTCAGCACTGCAATGTACATAATGCAGACAAATACTGATCTAATTAAGGTACGTAATGATGTAGCAATGGCTTTCAAATGACAATAATGCAGTTTAGGGGAATTTTTTAATTGGAAAAAAGGAAACTGTCTGCATTTGTGCATTACTGTGCACCAACTCCAGAAAGTATCAGTCAGGTGTTTGATAGTTGCACAGTAAGTATTATTGTTATTTTTTTTTCCTCCAAGTATTTCTGAATGGATTTTGTTAAAGAAAATTAATTCTTGATGTATTAAAAATGCCTTTGTCAATTTCTCCCTCTTCCACCTTTTACCCTCTTACTCTTACCCTTCCTTCTCCCTCTCTCTCTCCTCCCTCTTCCTTTCCTCCTGCCACATCCTCTCCTTCCCTTCTCCCTCTTCCTCTCCTCCTGCCACAATCTTCCCTCCCCTCCTTCCTCTTCCATCCTTTCCTTCCTCCTCCTCTCCTCCCCTTCCTCTTCCTCTCCTCCCCTTCCTCTTCCTCTTCCTCTTCCTCTCCTCCTCCTTCTACTTCTCCTCTTCATCCTTCTTCCTCTCCTCTTCCTGTTGTCCCCTCCTTATTCCTCCTGTCCCCTCCCCTTCTTTCTCATTCTTCTACCTCTCCTTCCTCTTCCACTCATCCTCTCCTGCTCTTTTCTCTCCCCTCCCCTCCTCCCTCATCCTTTCTTCCTCCCACCTCTTCTCCCCTTCCCTCCTCCTTCCCCTTCCTCTCTGCTCCTCCCCTTGCCTTCCCTTCCTCTCCTTCCCTCCCCTCCCCTTCCTCTCCTCCTCCTCCCCCCTTCCCTCCCTCTTGCTCTTCCTCTCCTTCCATTTTCCCTCTTCTCCTCCTCCCTTCCTCCCCACTCTTCCTCCCTCATCTTATAATGATAAAACCAGCAGGAGCTAGCAAGAATTAAATACAATCGGCAGGTGCTAGCAAGAATTAAGTAAAATCGTCTGGCATCAGCAAGAATTAAATAAAATCGTCTGGCATTGGCAAGAATTAAATAAAATCGTCTGGCATTGGCAAGAATAAAATGGATTAATAATTCTATACCATTTTATTAATTCTACACAGCACAAGCTACATGAAAGTAGTTGATTATAAAAACTGGGAAGAGGGGTAGAAAAGGGAGGAGGAGGGGTAGATGAGGACAGGAAGGGAGGGTAGAGGAGAAGAGAAGGGAAGGAGAGGAAGGGGTAGAAGAGGAGGAGGGGAAGGGGGAGTAGAAGAGGAGGGGAAGGGGGAGTAGAAGAGGAAGAGGAGGAAGATGGTGAGTAGAGGAGGGGATGGGGAGGTAGAAGAGAAGATGAAGGGAGGAAAAGTAGAAGAGGAAGGGGGGAGAAGTAGAAGAGGAGGAAGAGGGAGGTACAAGAGGAGAGGAAGGGGGGGGAAGTAGAAAAGGAGGAAGGGGAAGTAAAAGGGGAGAGAAAGGAGTACAAGATGAAAAGAAGTTGTAGGAGCAGAAGAGTACAAAGAAAACAGTGGATGAGTAGGAAAGGAAGAGGTAAGGAAAGGAGGGAAGAGGTAAGGAAGGGGGTGAAGAGAAAAGGAAGGGGGAGGGGGTAGAAGAGGAGAGGATGGGGGAAGAGGTAGGAGAGGAAAAGAGGGAGAGGTAGAGGAAGGGAGGTTAGAAGAGGAAAGAAAGGGGGGGAGGGGAGAGGAATATGGGATAGGAAAAGAATAAAGGTGAAGAAGAGACAGAGAACAAGAGGAATAGGGGGAAGTGAAGAAAGGAGGGTGCAGGAGAAAAAGGATGGGAAAAGAGGAAGGGGGTGAAGGATGTGGAAGGAAGATAAGAGAGAATGAGACGAGAATAAAAAGAATACAGGGAAGGAAGAATAGTACAGAGAAGCGAAAGGGAGGTGCAAGAAAAAAGGAGGTAATGGAGGAGGTAGAGGCAGAGAAAAGGAGAGGAAGATGACAAGGGGGAAAAGGGAAGGGGAGAGAGGAAAAGTAGGGAAGAGTAAAAGGCAGGGGTGGAAGAAGAGGAGGGGGAAGAAAGGGAGGAAAGAAAAATTAAGGAGAAATGGGACAAGAGGAAGAGAATGAAGACTGGGAGAGGGAAGAGGAAAAGATAAGGATGGTGGAGAAACAAGGTGAGAGGGAGGAGGTGAAAGGAATATGGGGAAGAGAGTGAAGATCAGGAGGAGGAAGAGAAATGGTAGAGGAACAGAGGAAATGGAGAGGGATGGAAAAGAGTAAGAGAGGGAGTATGAGGAAGAGGGACAGCAGAAGGAAGGAGGGGTAGAAGAGGAAAAGAAGAGGCAGATAAGATAAGAGTAGAAGAGGAAGAACAGAAAGGAGTAGAAAAGAAGTGACAGGAAAAGAGTAAAAGGATGAAGAAGAATGAGGAAGAGGGTGAAGAAAATGGGTTAGGTGGAGGATGAGATGGAGAAAAAGAGAAAGAGGAAGGGGAGGAAAAGATGAAAAGCAGAAGGAAGGAGGGGTAGATGAGGAAAGGAAGAGAGCAAGGAGGAAGAGGGTAAAGACAGGAAGGGAAGGAGATGGAGGAAGAAGGATTTAATGTATTAAAAGAGTAATAAGCATGACAGGACAGAGCAAGGCAAGAGCAGAAGAACATAGCAAATTTTGACAAAGCAGGACAGCAAGAATAGCAGGGCACAATACGTGTGCAAGGGAGAGTATGACTGGGCACAGGGATGGCAGGGCATAGCAAGGGTGCAGAGGAAGTAAGAAATAACATGACAGGGTTGGCAGGAACAACAGCGTATAGTAAGGGTACAGGAAAGGGCATGGCCATGTACTACAAGGGTGCAGGGGAGAAAAGAGATGGCAGTACAGGTAAGGAATAGCAGGACATGGCAAGGGTGCAAGGTGGGTATATGGCTGGATATGGCAATGGTGCAGGGAAGAGAATGACTGTGTATTACAAGGATGCAGGGGAGGGTATGGCTGAATATGGCAATGGTGAAGGGAAGGAAGGGAATGACCATGTAAGGATGCAGGGGAGGGGATGGCTGTGTATTGCAAGGGTGCAGGGAAGGGCATGGCTGTGTATTGCAAGGGTGCAGGGAAGGGCATGGCTGTGTATTGCAAGGGTGCAGGGGAGGGCATGGCTGTGTATCCCAAGGGTGCAGGGGAGGGCATGGCTGTGTATCCCAAGGGTGCAGGGGAGAGCATGGATGTGTATCCCAAGGGTGCAGGGGAGGGCATGGCTATATTGCGAGGGTGTGGGTGAGGGGAGGGCATGGCTGTATTGCGAGGGTGCGGGCGAGAGGATGGCTATGTACTGCATGGGGGCAGGGGAGGGGAGGACAGTGCAACGGTGCAGGGCAGGTAAGTGATGGCAGGACAGGACAAGAATGGCAATACAGGGGTGAGGACATGGATGACAGGACAGTGATGGAAGGACAAGACAGTGATGGCAGGATCAGCAAGGGACATCTGGCAGGGCATAGCAAGGGTGGGTTGCAGGGTGGTAAAGTGAGGAGGAGGAAGAAGGAAGATGAGAAAGGAAGAGAAGAACATGGAGGAGGAGGCAGATGGAGGGTGCCTAATACAACACTTAACTAAATGAAATATTAAAATGCACAGAGAATAAATATTTCATTTGTAGTATAATGCCAACAAGGGGTATCATTGCTTGTTAGAATAAAATAATAAAAACTTACTGACAAACCTCTATCAGTACTTCCCCATTTAAGATACTTTCACTAAGCACAGTATGTTGGTCAAAATACAAACACTTTTCACATAATATACTTCTTAATTAATCTCAAAAGTGTGCTGTGAAAGATCAAGATTAATTCATCTAAAAATATTAATTTAAATTTAACACAAATATCTTTTGATACCTAGTTGCTGTCTTGCATATGATCCTTAAATTCTTGAGAAAAAGTCCCTCTTCTGGGACCTAACCAAACTTCAAGCAATGTTCACTTATCAGCAATTTACAGGAATATATATCAATTATTAAATGAGGAATTACTTTTTGCTGGCACCATACATAAACAAAACTCACAATTTACACATATTCGGATTGTAATATTGCAAAATGTGCCTTTAGATCTTAGATGATGTGTTTATATTTCAATCCTATGCATTTATATAGTATACTAAGGTGCTGAAATAACCTTGTAATTAAGGGTGCATAATGGGCCTGTAGAAGCGGTTTGATATTTTCATATTGCTCGTATATCATTTGTAAAGGCTCCAACATGCTTGCGTTGGCCTTGGGTCACCTAATGGCTGCTTGATCTCTGGTAGCCTCCTTATTCAGTTCCACATCCCTGAGGTCATACACTATGACCTAATCCCAGATCTTTTTCAGACTGCCTCTCGTAACCCTACCCCCGGTTTTCACCTTCCGCACTCAGTTGTTATAAAAATGTGGTACTAGGCAGAGACCTTCATGTGGTGGCAATGATATAACCAGGCCATGTCCAGTAAAAAGGGGCAGATGCTCGCTCGCTCACTGACTTCATTTAAGTCCCTGGAATCCTGACTACCTCATATTTTTCTCTACGTAGCGTTTCATGATTATCAACTCCATGACTTTTCAATTCCAGACCAACACCAATGCAATAACAGACGGAGTTCTCAATGCCAAAGATCCCTCGTGGCTAAACACACACACACAGGACAACCACGGGACTCAAACCAGAAAAAAACACTAACATCTCAACATCATAAACACCACACCCTAACAAGACCTCCACACAGACTAATGAGGCTGCCTCCTCCCCCCAGCCTCACTATGTACAGTCGCCAAACTTTCCACCTGGGCCACCCAGCCACGAGAGGTGGGTAATGGGTGCTGGCAACAGTGTATCTGTTTGTTCGTGTGTACATGCTCGACGAAAGTTCGGATCATCAACTCTCGTCGTACGTAGTGAACCTCAGTTAGAATTCAACCCAATATTCAGTCGACAATTTTTAGCTGATAGAATTTCAAAGGAATTTCTTGAAAGTATTGGATAATGCAAGTATTGAAAACATTAAGTAAAATAATAAAAAAGAACGCATCTTTACATTTATTACTTATTTATAAACGTATTCTTTTTCATTATTACATGACAAACCCATGGCTAAAAACTGTCTACTGAATATTGGGAGGAAGAACCGTCATGTGACCGGTCCTTACGTAGAAAAATGGACACTGGTGTCTGTTCGTTATGCATTTCGCCAGTCCTGGGCCGGTCTCGATTAAACCTATTAAAATACCATTCTTGATCCGAGACATGTTTAGATAAGTTAAGTCATTAATCATTACAGGATTATTCATCGGGCGAATGTTAATTTAAACTAAGTAAGAGAGATAGGAAGTAGATGTCGGAGGTTGAAACTCATTCGTTAAGGCAGAATACTGCCTCGAGTCTGCCGATCCGTGTGACGTGGTTCCACCCCCGTCAGGAGAGATGGGTTTCTCCCATTAAACACCAAGCCCTTATCTTATGACCTAGGTCTTAGTAGCAGCCAGACAACAACCAACATCACATATCCTCGCACCCCGGGCCTCGGTGACGGGCGCTAAAGCACATAGGTTCCTGGGATGGAAAAAAAATAAAAAAAGTGTTCCAGCCCGTAATGATAATTTCATGTTCGTCATGTTGCATTTCCCAATCGCCAAAGTCATATCACAGGCAATGGTGACAAAAATGACCCAACAATTCACCAACTGTGCTTAATATGACTGGAAGCTTTTGCATACTGTGATGCAGAGGTGGTGTCTTCATCTTGCTATAATGTGAGCTAATGTTGTTCGGTGAATAATTGATGAGCGCATAAATGTGTGACCTCACACATAAGTGCAACGCTCACAATCAGTTTTCCTTGTAATGTGTAATTTAGTCATTCGTTAGATGAACGGACTATAAAGGTATACTGTAATGACCATAGTCATATGAAATATAAAGGTATACTGTACTGACCATAGTCATATGAAATATATGGTAAGTCATTATCATAGCTGATATAATAGCCACATTCGACAACAGTATGCATAAACTCTTTGCCTGTTGAGGTTACAGTATTTTAACCTCATACCTCTTCCTGGTGCACCACAGAACACATAAGAACATCTACCTGAAGAACTACCAACGAAGAAATAAGCAAGTTAACAGCATCTGAACATATTGATCAGTGTCATATGATAAGAATATGGCAGGTAATCTTACTTGTAATTGGACGTAGATGTTAGGTAAAAGCATTCCTTTTCAACCTATACTGATGGTGGTATCAAGTGATAACCCTGTGAAATGGAATTACTGATATAAGGAGACAGTATGACAGAAAGGCTTGGAGTGATTCCAGTATATAGTGCATTAACATGTTATGGTAACAATGTAAAACCTACATAGAAAATAAAATGTTTAGTATTGTTAAGATTGCAGATATTTAGTACATTGCTAATGGATCTCAAAAGCTAGTTCGGCAATTATTATCACTGGCGGTATGAATCAAGTAACTCCCCCACCCCTCCTCCGTCCAGCGCCTACCCTAGCCTTCACTATGCCAAGCTCTCCCATTAAGCAGCTCTCCCACCGGCTCGACCAATTGCAGGAAACCGGTCGCATGGAATTGTCGCGTGCCACAGGTTGCGCATACCAAGGTCAGATAAGTATAGTATAATATATATCATTGTATTATACATAATCATAATATTATATATAGGCTATTACCTTATTATAAAATTAATATAGTAATACTTATTTGCCCCTGATCAGCGGGACCTGTGACACACAACAATTTTACATGCGGCCAGTTTCGTGCAACTGGCTGAGCCGATGGGAGAGCTGCCAAACTCCTGCAACATTTTTCTCCTAACCCAACTCTGTACCCAGCCATCTATGGGATGAACTCTGACTCTGACGGAGGTTCATCACGGACGAAGAGAGTTGATGATCCGAACTTTCGTCGAGCATGTACACATGAACAGATACACTGTTGCCAGCACCCGTTACCCACCTCTCACAGCTAGGTGGCCCAGGTGGAAAGTTTGGTGACTGTACATCTTCACAGTAAATTAATTTTTATCTGACAACTGGACCAATCCCATGAAACAGTGAAACTTAGTTATGAAACAAGAATGGGTCTTCTTGGTTACTAGTTAAACTGACCCTCCAGTCTGGTTCTACTTTGTCAGAGGAAAATAAAAGCATTATGGCCATTCAAACCACCAAGGAAACTGTACTGGACCTATCACTTGACCGCTGCTCCAAATTAATTAAAAAGTGCCCTCCATCCAAATAAATATGTGCAACCATTTTTGTGTGTATTTTGCTTTTTTTTTTTATTTTTTATAATCCTGTACATACTCACTACCTAGTCGCTACAGCCATTCAAAGCCTACAACACTACATGCACCACCTCAACAACATCCCTCTTCCTCCTCTACCCAACCCTGCACTTCTCTCTTCTTCCTATACACAGCACTACACTTCCCTCTTTTTCCTATACCCAACACTACACTTCCCTCCTCCTCTTCTACTCAGCATTACACTTCCCTCTTCTTCCTCTACCTAACATAACACCTCACAATATTTTCCCCCACATAAACGACCTCTGTCCTAAAGGGACTGTGTTGTGAAATGCATATTATTTTTTCATACTGCAGAGTAGCTAAAACAAGTATCTGTGCATACTACTTGAGGAGGATTTTTTTTTTTTTTAATGCAAAGAAGGAACTGAAGGCCATAAGCCCGCATGATTGTTCCCTTCAAAAAAAAAAAAAAAAAAAAACACACACACACACATTCATCATCTAATCCCACATTGCCCCATGAGAAGCATAGAAGCCCGAGGCTTGGCAAGTTGATCTTGACTTTAAGATGAGTGACCAGCCTCACTCATCCCCGAGTGGCATTACGTGAGCAATAAACCCCAACCACCCCTTGGATATAAACCTTCACCGGCTCAATCCGACTGGAGCGCCGTAATTACTCACTAAACCACCAGGTGCCAAAACTTAGTTATATGGTTGCCACCCAGCGCAGTAAATGGTTTCCTGGTGTACAGGGAACCATTTGGCTTGTCACTCAGTGTAGAGTCACCCACAGGCAGAAGGAAGAGGAAAGAATGAAGGAAAGAAAGAAGAGGCCACTACAGCCACACACGACAGAAGCCTTCATAAACCATCACGAGACACTCACCCCTCAGATACAACCATACCCAGAGAAACACAATTACACCTACACTCTCTCTCTTTAACTTGGTTTAAAAATGGCTTATGCTCTCTCAGAATGCCGAGTTGTAAGAATACTGTAAACAAGCATTAAAATATGATGCCTGTCATGATGAAAAACTATGGCAAGAATGTAGGTCTGTATTACTTTGTTTCTGCCACTGAGAAATGTTAAAAAGGCTGCAAAAACAAGAAAATTTGTGCCAAGTTAGTGAAATGAGTATAACCAGACTTCAACACAATCATCATCTTTCTCTACTTCAGTGCCAACACAATATACAACTCACAGACAACACACTATGCCCACAGTGTAATGCCTCCTCCCACACCACAACACACTCACATTTACCACAGTGTAATGCCTCCCACACCACAACACACTCACCACACACACTATCACACTACACTACCACAAAACACTCACCACACACACTATCACACCACACTACTACAAAACACTCACCACATGTACCAGTGTAAGGCCTCATTGCACACCACACCACACTACCACAACAGACAATCCTTCAACAGGATTTCTGTAGTCATTCAAGTGGGATTACAAGCCAAGATTTACTAATACATAGCAAATATTCTTCAAAACTGAATAATCTTGATCTAATAGATTTATCATGTATTGACAAAGGAATTAAATTTATCATAAGAATTAATTTGTCTGCTTGAAGGGAAGGTGGAGGGGAAAGACTGTCAATACAGGTGATGCGAGGATCAGAGGCCTGCAATGATTTTTAGCACCATGACACCAGGGTTTCTTTCCTAGTTTTTTTTCTCTCTCTGTTTCCTGATAGAAATATTTGAGGTGGGAGCAAAGAACAAAGAATGAACAAGCATTAAGGGGGGGG
>JAGKTI010000494.1:115384-132432 GCA_018397915.1 Birgus latro
AAGAAAAGGGAATTGTATTTTGTTTTTGTTGATTTGGAAAAGGCCTTTGACAGAGTCCCTAGAGAGGTGGTGAAGTGGGCAATGAGAAAGCTGGGGTTGGAAGAGTGGCTGGTTAGGGTGGTTATGGCCATGTACGTGGGTGCTCGCACCCAGGTAAGAGTGAATGGAGTTTTGAGTGATGAGTTTCCCGTGAATGTTGGTGTGCATCAGGGGTCAGTTTTGAGTCCCTTGTTGTTTATCATGGTGCTTGAAGCCCTCTCACGTGACTTCAGAGATGGACTCCCATGGGAGATGTTGTATGCTGATGATTTGGTGTTGATTGCTGAGAATGAAGGGGAGGCTGAGGAAAGATTTAAGAAGTGGAGAGATGGTATGGGGTACAAGGGCTTAAGGGTAAATGCAGATAAAACAAAAGTGATGATATCTAGGGTTGGTGGCGGTACAATCAGAGGAGAGGGAGAGTGGCCATGTGCAGTTTGCCACATGGGTGTGGGAAGTAATTCCATCTTGTGCAGTGTTTGTGATAGATGGGTGCACAAGAGATGTAGTGGTATTAGAGGTAGACTGCGAGATAATGCTGATTTCATGTGTGCGGTGTGTCGGGGAGAGCAGGTGGAGATTGTTAGGCGTGAGAGGGTTGAACTTGCAGGTGAGTCTCTTGAGTGTGTGGAGGAGTTTTGTTATCTGGGAGACATGTTATGTGCCGGAGGTGGGGCTGGAGTTAGCTCGGTTGCTAGAGTGAGAAGTGGTTGGAAGAAGTTCAGGGAGCTGTTGCCTCTCCTGACATTGAGAGGACTCTCCTTACGTGCTAAGGGGTCTTTGTATGCAGCATGTGTTAGGAGTGTGATGCTGTATGGTAGTGAGACCTGGGCAGTAAAGGAAGAGGATATTCGCAGGTTTAAACGTACAGAAATGACAATGATTAGGTGGATGTGCAGTGCGTCCCTGCGTGCAAGGCCTGGGGGGGCTGGGTTTACGATAGAAGAGTTGAGAGGTAGGATGGGACTGGAGTGTATTGGTGTTGTGATGAGGAGAGGTAGGCTGAGGTGGTTTGGACATGTGGAGAGGATGGGGGATGATAATTGGGTACAGAGGGTAAGAAGTGTTAATATTGGGGGAGGGGTAGACCGAGAAAGACATGGGACGAGGTCATTAAATGTTACTTAAGGGTTAAGGGACTGAATAGGGAGGCTGCCAGAGATCGAGCAGCGTGGAGAGCCGCCATTAGGTGACCAAGGCCGACACATGCAATGATGTTGGAGCCTTCAAAAATGGAAACAAAAATGAATTGTATTTTGTTTTGGTACTGAAGCAGAGATGGGTGATGGCCAAGAGTACTAACTGATAATTGTTGTGATCTACTATCCTTTTTTAATCCATCAACTCACCGAAAGCACAAATATTGGCTGTGAGGGCTGCCTGAGATCCCACCCAGTAATACTTCGGTCGGTACCAGCAGTTGCAATAATATTCTGGTTGTACTTGCACCAGTCACAGCTCAGGGCCTCACCATCACACACACGCACTTTTAGGGTTGGCTGACTGGACTTCCCACGAGTGTTCCATATTCTAAGACCTCCATCACCTGGAAAACTGAGGGAGATTAGTTGGTTGGCAATAATATTATTAGCTGAAACCTTGAGAATGATTAGTTAAAACATTTATTATGATTATGACTTCTATTTCACTCTCATTATCTGCAGACATTTTTATTTACTTTAGAAAGAGCCAGCCTTGAAAATTATGAGAGTATTTGACAGATAGGTGTATGATTAAACCCTCTATACAATCATGACATAGCCAAACATAAGGCCATCACCCTTCTCTACTTTAGTACCAACACAAAACACATCTTACACTACAATGCAGCCCACATACCACAACACATTTATTTACCTCATGCACCACATTATCACAACACTGACAATTCTTTAACACAATTTCAACAAAAGACATTTGGGAACACCCAGCTGAAGTGGCTGATTACTTGCAGTCCACTGGGTGTACATCCAGATGAGCCTAAGATTGCAACAACAACAATCATGGTGACTTTTCTGTTTCATTCTGCCCTTCTACAGACAATTTTATTCAGTTTAAGAAGGCTTCACATCATCAGTTCTCTGTTCATGAAGAGAGCAAGAACAAACACCACAACTGTACTGAAACAGGGACCTCCTTCAGCCAAAGATGCTCTACCCCAAGGTGAAAAAAAAGTAAGGAGGCAGCAGTAAAATATAATGACATCCTTCGGCTGAAATGGTGCTCTTTTAATATAAAGAAACTTGTCTGGTACCAGCTAAAATTATACAGAAATGACATCCTCTATTCTCTGTTGTTGTTGTTATTGTAGCCCTAAGTTCAACTGGATGTGAATATGGTAGACGGCAGACCAAAGCTGCCCTTCTCTTGCAGTCCATCACCCCTATTTTGAGGGGTACGGAAGAGCTGAGGAATGTTTATATAAATGGGCAGGTATCAGTGCCATCATGAGAATGTACCACTCTCCAACACTGTCCTTGGGCTGAAGTTGGAAAGGGTTAAGATCCGAGGTATGTTGGGAGAGGCAAGAGAGAGCTACTGACCTGCAACAGAGGCCATACAGCCTGGGAGATATGGTGACCACACTGCCTGGTAAACTAAACTCCCACCATCCACCAGAGTACGCACTGATGACTGATGGTTTGGATCCCACTGATAACAGGCAAGCCAATGTTATTTGCTGTGGGGTAATTACATTTCATTATAGAATAGGGTTTTTGTAATACAGTCACTGAATAATACTGGAGATGTTCTGTAAGATTAAAAGGGTTCTGTAACAGTACTTGGAATAATATTGGGGATGCTGCTGTAATATTATATCAATGATACCTGGAGTAATGCTGCATGAGAATACCCAAAATGAAAGTTGTGGCAGAAAACAGAGGATGTAGTTTCAAAAATGCTCAACAATGAAAACTTTGGTGGAAGGGGAAAGAACATATTTACTTACACAGTTTATTCAAGGCTATAGCAATATATATACTGACTAACCACAGTTTTTATTGTCCTAACTTCAAACCACAGGGGAAACTCACAACTCTGAGTGTACCATCCCAGGAGGCTGAAACGAAGTGCTGGATGTCTCTGGTCTGGCTCCATGACACACTATATGCATCTTTGGTGTGTTCTCTGTATACCTGCACTGGGGCCTGTAACAAACAAGTGTATATTTACTCCTTTGAAATGTACAAGCCAATTCCTAGACCACTGTTGTCCAATACATTTAAGGGAGACGATCTAGAGACTTGAGGAGTGAGTGAATGACTGTGGTTCATTACACTAGGCACAATACCGATACTTCTCTCACTTTTGTACCTTCCCTTTCTGTTTCTAGATTCTACCTCACCTTATCTTTAGGAATGTAGAAAAGTAAGGATGATAATGATGATGATTTGACTTATTCCCTTGATGACACAGCATTATTAGAAAAAACAAATCGCTTCTTGGTATATTAGAATATTCAAAAAGAAAGGGTCATCATTGTGAATGGTGTGTTCTGATCCTTTTGACTCTAACCTAGCCAAAAGCTGCCATTTCTTCATCTCAAATGCTGTAGGAATAGAATAACACTAGAAAATTAGGGTGGTCATGAAGATGAGCTACAGAAAGAATGCAGAACCACAGCATTGTCTTATTCTGCCAGTGGGCTACATGAAATACGCTACAAAAGGATGAAAATCTGGGCTAAGTTATGGCGAAAAGAGTATAGCTTCCTCTACATTTACATATATGACATGCATTAATGATACTGCACTGAGTTCTACACACACACACAAAAAGGAAGATTATAAAAGAATTAGAAATGAATATATAAGAATACATACAGAGGAAGAAAGGAACTTTGAAAAAGGTATAATTGAGAGATGTAAGGAAGAACCCAAACTGTTTTATAGATTTGTCAATGGCAAATTGAAACAAAAGGAAGGAATCACCAAACTGAACGCAGAAGGAGAGATCTATGAAGATGCGGCAATGAATGCTGAAATAATGAACAAATGTTTCCAATGTTTTCACTAAAGAAAGGGACTTTGTAGAGGGAGAGGGAATGACTAAAAATGTAGTGATAAAAGATATAAAAGCAGAAGTGCAGGAAGTGTATAAATTACTGGAAATTCAAGATGTAAGGAAAGCTGCAGGACTGGATGGAATCTCTAACTGGGTACTGAAGGAATGCAGAGAACAACTGGCAGATAAGATTCACAGTTTAATTGTGTGTTCTCTGGAAGAGGGGAAAGTGCCTCGTGAATGGAAGAGAACAAATGTGGTGCCAATTTATAAGGGAGGAAACAAGGAAGAACCCCTGAATTATAGACCAGAGTCCCTGAACTGCATGGTCACAAAATTGTGCGAGAGAATCTTGAAAGATAGGTGAATAATATATCTGAAAGGGATGAACATTTTGACTGACAGTCAGTTTGGATTCAGATGTGGAAGGTCATGTATTTCCAACTTGCTGAGTTTTTGACCTGCTACAGAGTGACTTGACATGCTACAGGATAGAGATGGTTGGGTGGATTGTGTGTATTTAGATTTGGAGAAGGCCTTCGACAAGGTACCCCATAATTGACTATTGTGGAAATTGGAGCATATAGGAGAACTGAAAGGAAACCTCCTGGAGTGGATGAGAGACTTTCTGAGAGAGAGACAAATGAGGACAGTAATAAAGAACAGGATGTCTGGATGGTGGGAAGTAACCAGTGCAGTCCCATAGGGCTCGATGTTAGTGCCAGTAATGTTCCTGATTTATGTAAATGATACAGTGGATGGAATGAACAGTTATGCAAGTCTGTTTCTGATGATGCAAAGATCTTGTGGAGAGTATGAAGTTGAAGAAGACTGTAAAATGCTGAAGAAGGATCTGGATAGGATACATGATTGGCGTCAAATGTGGGAAATGAATTTCAACGCAAAAAATATATAAAATATTGGAAATGGGTAAAAGTACCAAGAGGCCATCACTGAATTATTTGATGGGTAATGAACCAATCAAAAAAGCGAGAGAAGAGAAAGATTTGGGAGTGCTGGTCCAGGAAAGTTTGTCACCCGAAAAACACGTTAACAAGACAGTTAGAGAGACATATAAACTCTTGACTAACATAGGAGTAGCATTTCATTACATGGATGAGGAGATAGCAATAAAAAAAACTGAATGTGGCCATGATCCGCCTCAAGTTAGAATATGCAGCAGTAGTGTGGTCCCCACACAGAAAGAAAGATATAAACAAGATTGACAGAATACAAAGAACAGCAACCAAGATGGTCCCCAGTCTGGCAGATGTTGTACAGAGAGAGGCTGGAAAAGTTGGATTTGCTGTCCTTGGAGGAAAGAAGAGAGAGGCACGACATGACTGCAGTGTTCAGGGCCATGAAGGGAGTAGATAAAACTGACAGAAAAGATTTGTTTGTTTGGGATACAAGAATAACAAGAGGACATGGAATGAAACAGAAGAAGCCACGCTGCTTGAAGGATATCAAGAAATATAGTTTTCATTATTGATGCACAGACCTGTGGAATAGCCTGGACAAAGAGATCATCCAGTCTAAAAACTTAAATGAGTTCAAAGCAAAATTTGACTTAATGAGAAACAGAGACAGGACTCCATGAGCGTAGCTCATTTCCTGTATATCACAACTAGGTAAATACAACTAGGTAAATACACAAACACACACACACACACACACACACAAAGATCTAAGCTATGAAGAAAGACTAGAAAAACTGAACCTACCAACACTACAAGAGAGAAAGAAAAGAGGAGACATAATTATGCAAAATAAATGTATCATAGAGAAAGAGAAAATAGACATCAATGAGTACGGTATATAACTTATGGGGAAGCATCAGCAAGAGGACACTGCAAAAAATTGCATAAAAAGAGAGGTGACAAACATGTAAGGAAATTCAGTTTCCCAAACAGGGCAGCTGATCACTGGAATGCATTACCGAGTGAAATATTGTGTGGCAAAACTATTAATAAATTTAAGGATATGCATGACAAAAATGGTTAAATACATGGGACAGTATGAGCTTGACTCATTCCTATAAAGATACAATTAGGTATGAACAATTAGAAAACACACACACATCACGTTTACAAAGCTGATTATGTCATTTTTTTAATGAAACTCTCCAGTATACCAGTAATTTTTAAAAATTCATATTACCATTTGCCAACTTCAGGATGACATTTTTAAAAATTCTCTCTAGCATCATATTATTGTACAGCAGATAAGGAGCAACATCACTGTCTATCTATAATCTACTGCCAGACGCCTTAATCATGAATGGGGTGGCCATAAACAAATGTCCTCCATGCTGGTCAGTGTTCTGCCATTTGCCTGCCCTCCCCCATATATCTCTCCAGGTCATCCCCCTACCCCATCCTTGGTCTTCCCCTCCTCCTCAGCTGAAAAGATGCCTATTAAACTGTTTTTCCTCTAACTTAACCCATTTCCACCCAATGTCCTCAACTGAAGATGGAACTGGACATTCTCAAATGTTAACAAAGAAGGGAACCCCAGGTTAGGGACCTATGAGCTTCACGACCAAGAGCCGACAGGAAGATGGCTGTACGCTTAATACCCATCTGGCAAAATCCCTCCCACAGGAACTCTGGGAGCTAATGGGTTACTGTAGCTCAGTGAGAGAAACAAACAACACTGTGCCTCTATACCATTTCCAGGGAATTCCTTCATAACTAGCATCATACTCCAGCACTGTATTAATCTAGTGCTGCATTGCGGCAGAAAAGATGGAAAGATGGCAATTTTAGGTCAAGTTAGTGTAAAAAGGATACATTATAGTGATGGGGGAAACACATCAAGCTGTAGGTATGTAACTAGAGAGTGAAGTAGGGTCCCCACCACCTTCATGTATAGCTACTGTCAATGAGGCAAAGTGTAAACTCTCACATCCTCTCACATCTAAAAATTCAGTTTCTAAATCCTCCACATTCCAAGATATTTTTTCATGTGACAGGGTTTTGATATCTCCTGTCTTCTAAAAATCAGTTCACATCTGAAGACATCTTTCCATGGGAACACACATGAACAAACACTAATGTAGCCTATTACTAGGAGCTGTATTTACAGCTAATAGTAGTGTATGCAATTTATGTGATTTTTTTCATTAGTTGTCATATGACTCTAAATTCCAAAATTTTCCAGCTATAAAGTCTTTGGACCCAACTATTTTGGATCTGACTGACTGAACTGTACTGTCTAACTGCAAATAACTGAACCTACTACACTTCCACTTTCAAGCTGGTAGTGCTTTTAGCTAACAATTAAAAACTGAGCCAAAATACAGACAATTTTTATATCAACCATCAGAAACATCAGCTCACAAGAAGTTCAGCCATAAATCCTACATCTTACTATGACAGGAATGCCAACTATAAGCAATCAATGAGGGTATAGGAGTTTCAGCTCTCTGCAACTGTACCTGTGGACTAGTGGTGTTCCAGAGCTGCAAAGACCCATCACCAGCACCTGTCACCAGCACTCCCTCAGCTGCCTCACTCCAGGCCACATCCAACAGGCCAGACCCCCACCCTCCACTGCTCACTGTCTGGCCACCACTCACTGACAACACAAATATTCGCCCACCTCCTGTGCATGTCAAAATGAAGGTAGAGAATTAATTACATGCATCTGTTGGTCAGAAAGTCTAGTATGTATTGTCCGGTTCCATTCAGAGTTGTTTCATTCTTAAGTTGCTGACAAGTTAATGTCTAAGGCTCTTATAAGTCACTATAAAATTCTCTGAAATCAGGAATTACCTAAGGGTTGATAAATGCTGTTCAGAATGTGAGAGCCATAATCTATTTTATTCTTACTGTAGTCATGTAAGATTTTGGCCTAGGAACATCTTACTGTCCTCTATGCTTACAGAAGTCTTCAAATAACCTTTTAAGGATGTGAGAAATATTATACAATGAGGGTGCTGGGTTTACTTTAGCTACTGCATATCATTCAAGCTACTAGTGCTGGAGAGGGATGCCTTCATGTGGTGGCACTGATATAACTTAGCAGCTCCACCATCCAGTAATACAGATGTCCCTCAACTCCCTCTAAAAGGCGGATGGTGGGCTGCAGGAGAGGGGCAACTTCAGCCTGCAGTCTATTGGGTTCACATGCAGAGGAACCTGGGTTTGCAACTACAGTACTACTACTACCAGCTACTATACTACTAGTACAATTCTGGCTACCAATAGATGACCATATTCTGTTCTGGGAACCTTTGTAATCTAAAGGGTTAACAGTTTTACGTCTGATAGATGATTTTATTCAGCTTAGGTGTGATTTCACATCTTCCCTGGCAAAACTTAGTTCTTCTCTTAACCTCTTCAGTACAGTGACATACTTTCATTCTGGCTACTTCCATATGATTTTATTTTGCTTAGGACTGACTTTCTGATATACAGTGGTTATATGTAGTTTTCATTAACTTTCACTACTGGAGGGCATTCCACTGCTGAATAAAATCATCTGGTGGTTCTCTGATTAAAATGATAAACATGTTTTTGAAGTGAAGAGATTAAGATCCTGTATGACATTTAAAAAGATCCTGTATGACTTTCAGATATTCCTCCCTATGCCTCACCCATAAGTCCAAAGTTTTGGGAAGCAGCCACAGCAATGAGGTCAGAAGTGAAGGGGCTGAAGGCAAGGCTGTACCCATGGTGGTCAGGGGTTGACAGCACACGCACACCACCACCACCACTATCGCTAGACATCCTTGTCTCCTCACTCTTTACCAATTCTGAAAATAAAAGAGTACCATTTATGAGACACCTCAACCCCATTAGACATCTCTGTATCCCAATCCTTCATCCATTCTGAAAATGAGACAGTACAGTACTCTTCACATGATAAGTTTTTACCCCTACCACCACTGGGCATCACATCCTTACTCTTCATCTATTCTGAAAATAAATGAGTACTGATCACAAGACAGTTTTTTCCCCTACCAGCAGACACCCTCACACTGTTACCTTAACCCATCCTGAAAACTACCATATGTACATTAGCTCTCATGATGTACTGATAGTCCATATTACAAAAGGTTCCAGTATTCTTGATGCTCTTTTTGCTATGAGACCCAGAGTAAACTTCAGAAAATTGCCTGTTAAAGTTCCACTGTCACCTGTAATGCTGATCTTTTTTTTTTTTTTTATGCATGGAAGAAGGAACCAAAGGCCACGGGCCTGCATACTGTTCCTTCCAAGAAAAAGCAAAAACAGTACAAAAGAGAGCCAAATTCAAGATCCGTTCAATTCGAGATGCCTGGACACACTGCGTTTGAAAGACCGGAGATCATAGGAAGTAGGAAATACAGACAGAGGAAGACAGTTCCAGAGTTGACCAGTTGCATAAATAAAAGACTGGGAGTAACGGTTAACTCTTGCATTAGAGAGTTGGACAGAAAAAGGATGAGAGTTTGTTGCTAGACGGGTACTACGTGCCCATCGTAGAGGTGGAGGGATGCAAGCAGACAGTTCAGAGGAACAGTGACCATTGAAGTAGCGATAGAAGAGAGATAAAGATGCAACAGTGCGGCGAAGAGACAATGGTTGAAGGGAATCAGTAAGAGGAGGAGAGTTAATGAGACGAAAAGCCTTTGACTCCACCCTATTGAGAAGAGCTGCATGTGGGGAGCCTCCCCACACATGAGAGTTGTACTCCATACACGGGCGAATAAAACCTGTGTACAAGGTCAACAACTGTGCAGGGGTAAAGAAAGTACGGAATCGGCTTAGCACACCTAATCTCTTGGAAGCAGATTTCACAAGAGATGTAATATGTTCTTTCCAAGACAAATCCTGAGAGAATGAAACCCCAAGCATGTTCAAGGATGATGCAGGACATAACTGTTCATTATTAAACACTAGTGGGTAATCCTGAGGAAGATTTTGTCGGGTCGATATGTGTAAGAACTGAGTTTTTGATGCATTGAAAATAACAAGATTATTTTTACCCCAATCAGAGATACGAGCCAAATCAGACATTAGGTGTGCCATAGCCTCATCCCTTCTTGTTTCTCGCATGACAGATAACTTATTGTGATGGCACACAGCTAAGGCATTATATGTGCAATTTCTAGCTGTACTTGTTGGAAGTTACTATACTCTATTTTTTTTCAGCTGATGATCCACTTTCGTGAATGTAGCACCTGCGCACTCCTGCCGTGTGATTGGTTAATTTCAATTTCACACCTGAAGTATCATATTTACCAAAAATACAATTGTACCTATATTCCAATTCTCATAAATGCTGTTTTGCATTGTCATTGTACTATACAAACAGACATGAAACTAGTATGTATCTGTGCATCACCCAAACGGACAATGAATTTGAGGAAGTTGAATTTGAAATGAAATATTTATTGTTGTAAAAGGTAGGCTACAGAGTTGTTGCATCTCTAATAAATAAATAAATATGTATACTTACGGATAATATAGGCGAAGGTATGGAAGCAATGAAGTAGGTGTGATCCATAATTAAGTCTGACATCTTGCAAGACTGGACAAGTTGTTTTTCCCACCTGGCTGTCTCTCATGTCCCCCCTCCCCTCCTAAGTAGCCACTGCTCCAATTTTGTCTCCCCACTGACAAAAATGCTAATTTACTTAGAATATTACTATTGTCTAATGTAACAAGTGCCTAAGTAGTAAGATACCTTTTATTTGCACTTACCCAGCCAAATGCATTTATTTTTTTAAAAAATTCAGGGAGATGCAACAACTCTGTACCTTTTACAATAAATATTTCAATTCAAATTCAACTTCCTCAAATTCATTGTCCGTTTGGGTGATGCACAGATACGTACTAGTTTCATGTCTGTTTGTATAGTACAGTGACAATGCAAAACAGCATTTATGAGAATTGGAATATAAGGTACAAATGTTTTTTTGTAAATATGATACTTCAGGTATGAAACTGAAACCAACCAATCACGTGGCAGGAGTGCACAGGCGCCACATTCATGAAAGAGGTTCATCAGCCGGAAAAAAAATAGAGTATGGTTTAGTTGTGGTTTTCCCTACTCCCAAGAGCTGGCTCCCACCAATTCCTCATTATTGCTATGAATGGGTGATGGTATATGTAGAAAAAAAAAAAAGTCATTTCTTGCAAAAATAGGGGCTAAAATTGCATGAAACATTAAAAAAAAGGAAAAAATCAAAGATTTATCACCAAATAGAGTATGAGCTGAAATTGGAAAATTACCTTTGTTTGTGAGTAACCTTGCCTTCAATGGGGGGTAAAGGCTTCACTGGCATGCACACCCTAGGTATTCAAATATGCAGATGTAAACATTAAATGGAATGATTAAATTTCAGTTTTTCTACAACAGCCTACTTAGGTTAATGAAAAAATTCTATATCTGCTGGAGTTCTCGTTATCTTCTACTTTAAGGTTAAAAGGCCACTGAGTATGAAAACAGTTAAGATTGCTGGTTCTAACTTTATACACTAACATACGCACAAAATCTCGGGAGGTTCAAGGATGTCAGCCATGAAATAATCTAGACTCATACCTTAATACCTTGAAGGGGAGTGCTGGCTTGTTCTTTAAATGCTTTACATTCCTTTATCTATTGGTCTTATCCACTGGTAAATAAATAGACGGATTCTTCCTCTACGTATAAATCAGACTAAACAACACCTGCCACTGCTCGCAAAATATAAACAAATCGACACGAAACCATCTCGACAAGTACATATCATTGCGACTTGCTCACACACAGTTTAGCATAAACAAAATAAATCAAGGTTAATTCCAGGCCCAAAAGACCTGTATTGGACTAGGTAAAAACACACCATACTGCTAAAAAAAAAAAGTACAAAAACAAATCTTTGAAAGCCGAGATGTTCAGTGTGGGAAACCCAAATACGGACCAAAACAAGCCTTTACAAAGAACTCGATAGCTACTCCCTCTCCTGTGACGCATTGTAAGCGCCATCTTACCTCATCTTGAATTCCCTTATATGCTCATGATGCTTTCCACATCAATTTAAGATTTTATGACTACGTATAGTGTAAAACCTCTCTGCACCACCTTTGTATGACCCATGACTACTCTTGCAATAAGACTCACAAGCACACTGACGATGACCACACTAAAGATAGTCAAAGTCATGACAGAACAGCATAGGGAAGGTTGTTCTGCAGTTAATTTATTCCTGGTTTTTATTCTTGCAGGTCTAGCACCATGTTTTCGCCCCAGCAGCTTGTAGGCTATTATCACTGGCAGCCACTGCCATTATTTCATTTTTTGGATCATACTGGCTTTTATTTCACTGGGCCAATGTCTCTTACCCCATTTCCATTGCTACTACGTATTATTATTATTATTTTTTTTAAATTGACTTTGATTCTACATTCTCTCTCTCTCTGGACCCCTTAACCTCAAGGGGTCTTAGCTGAATGAAACTGTTAATCATTAGTCAAAATACAGTATGTCCTCAAGTTGAAGGGGTTCATTAATCTTGTTTCAGACTTTTCACCTGGAGGGGTTTCTCATCAGAAGAATAAAATCACCTGATGTTAGCCAAAAGAACAGAGAATATATCATTGGGGTGAAATTATGCCACTGCTCTTACCTGCCGGTTTTTATGTCATTGCTCTGCCACTGGCTGTCATAATCCCATTTTTATTGTTGCTATCAGCTGATACTGTCTCACCTATTACTGGCTGTCACTGTGCCACTTGTCACTGGCTGTCATAACCTCACCTGTCACTGGATGTCATTACCCCACATCACTGACTCATTACTGTCACTAGGTGTCATTACCATTTCTCTGGCTATCATTACTCCTCATTACCAACTGTCATTCTCTGGTCACTGGCTGTCATCATCATACCAATTGCTGTCATTACCTTGTCAGTTGCTGCTACTCTTCTGCTTCCTAACATCAATCATTCTTATCACCATCAAACTTTGTCCTTATCAGTCAGTTTCCCACTGCAGTCATTTACCCTAACCGGGCCTAATTTTTCATCCTTTTGCAGCTTATTTCACATAGCTCAGTGACAGAACAGACAGTACTACAACTGTCTCCTTTCCATAGCACTTCTCCATGAGCAGCATCACATTCTAGTTTTAATCTCTTGTTACAGTTCAGCAGTAAAGATGGAGAAAGCAATTTTTGGCGAATTTGCAGCAAAACAGGTACAGTATAATCAACACCTGCACCACCCAACCTGTCCACAGATTCACACTTTCTCCTACCTATTGCATCTAAGGTAATTTTCTTCCAATTAATAAAATGGTGTTGTGTGTGTGTTATGGTATACTTAAATTTGTGTGATTTTACACTGACCTTCTATAAGCCCTCTATTGCAAGATTAAAAGGGATTAAAGAATCCCCGTGCTAGACCTTACAATGAGATCATATAACCCCGCTAGGTAACAGGAGGGCGCTACCCCTCCCGGCACGGCAGTCCCGGGCGCAGCTCGAACTCGCGACCCCCCCGGTCTCGAGCTTGATGCTCTACCTCTGAGCCACCGTGCCCCCTTCCTCTATTGCAAGAGTAAATTGGTATCTTTCATATACAAAACTGGTCACCATTGAAATAGTCTCCCTGTCCGTCTTTCCAATGTGTCCAGACATTTCTAAAATAATCTTTTTCTGCTTTTCTTTCATTCTGCTCTCTTTCAAAGGAGTGCCTTTTAAAAGCTAGTAGCCATAGTTTTTTTTATGCAAGATGATACTAATCAATAGTGAGCTGGAGGAAGAGTAGCCTGATGTCAGAAGTCAGGGCAACAAATGGGTGATTTGTTTGTAGCCACATCTCTGGGAATAAGATGTCTGGCTATATAGAGATAAATAATCCTGTCACCAGGGCTCATTATCCATCTGCTATTGGCTTGCCATTATACCAGACATCAGTTGCTAATACTGCACCAGCTCATGTCACTATTATCATACTGTCACAATGTCCTCTAATAGTAAGTGTCCTGTCCTCTCTCTCTCATGTATTCAGAAAAATTTTAAGTTATTTTACATTTATATTATTCAGGTTTATCTGGACTGTCTGAACTGAAATGTAAAAGAAAGAATAACTGGTGAATTACTGACCTTTGTCGAAGAATTTCAGCCACATTGCAACACCACAAAGTTGAATGGTGCTTCACATACTGTACTTACAGCACAGCAGCAGATCAACCCCTCTGTTTGGTCAAGCAGATTCATCAACTGCTGGCATGCAGTCATCCCTGTGGGGGAGTCCCATGCAGTGAATATATGTTCCCTTGCGGTGGACAGTGCCTTACACAGAGGCATGGGGAAGAGTGTGAAGGTTTGGTTCCTGGATGGACACTGCTTTTGTGTCTATCCATCCAGTGAACAAGGGCACTAAAGAAGGCTCCACATCACCCAATTATTTGGTTATATGGTTACCACCCAATGTCATAAATGGTTTCCTGAATTACAAGTAGGCAGCACTACATCGAGCGAGTGGATGATGGTCATCACCACCAACAACAAGTTTCACACAGTGGCAACAATATAACTGGGTGGATCCACTGCCTGTTTAATCAGTTATACCAAGCTTCCTCAGCTTCCCCTCTGCCACCCAAAAAGAGGATGGTGGACTGCAGGAAAAGGGCAGCTTCACCTTGCAGTCCACCAGGTTCATGTCTAGATAAGCTTGGGGCCACAACAAAAACAATACGAAAAAGGATACTACTACTTACTATTGCTGGTTTTTATTATGAAATCTTGTACAAGTGTCTTTTTTACTTAAGAGTATTCATAATGACTTTTTTCCTAATTTCATAATGTACATGAAGTTTACAAAATCGAAGTTCAAAAGCAAATTACACTCACTGAAGAACATTCAAAATTACACTTCTAATCTTATAAAATTCCTGAAGCTGCTAAAATCATTATTCTGAAGCAAGAGGGTCTTTCTTTATTGAAAAATACACTTATTCCTCAATAATGGAGATATATTACTAACAATTATCCAAATCAAAAGTAGACTGGTAGTATTTCAGTGTTTGTTTATTACAAAAAAAATAAAAAAAAGGCACTTGCATCTAAACAATGGACAGATATTACTAACTTATGACCCAAACAATAGTACGCAAGTAATATTTATGATCCGACACAAACTATTTAATAAACAGTCCCAAAGAAGTAACAGTATTCTCATGAGCTTACATAGCATTGTTGCACCTCTTCCTTGGTGACTGATTTCGATTTTTTAAAGTTAATATTATCGTGTATGTTATTAGTGTCCTTACGTAAATAAAATATGAGAACATTAACCCTTTCAATCCAATAATGCCTTTACTTATTTCATTTATGTAAGTAGGTATGTATGTTTATTCATTTATTTATTTGTTTTGTTTTTGGTTTGTGCACTTCAAACACTTTTAATCACATCTAGAGACACTTTTCAAACAGGAGAGTTGAATACAGCCTTCATTAACTCCTTCAGTATGACAGGCCTCTCCAAAATTGAATATAACAGTCTGGAGGAGGCAAAAAAAAAAAAAAAACACTATACACTTTTGTCACGTTGGAGGACATTTTTCAAACTGAAGGGGTTAAATACAGTTTCCAATGATGTGTTTAACAATAACTTGGTAAGGACGAGGTGCTCCGAAGCCTTCAAAACTGATGAGCATACAACCTTCAGTCACAGAACACATTAACAGTATCTCATGGAAGGTATTTCTAGAGTAGATGATCACTACAGTATTATTCTGACATTCACACATGCACACAAAGAATCATCATTAACACCATCATCATCATTATCATCACCACTGCAGTATTCATGATTACTATTCTGTCACTCCACATAAACCAAGGACCGTACTCAACAGCCTCTACAGTATGGTGATTCATATCATATTCTATTCTCACCACGGTTAGATGATTATACAGGGTGGCCGATATATAACACTCCACTGGGTGATTTCTTGCATGTGATAAGGGCAGCTCAGTCAGTGGTATCTGTATCTACCCTGCATCACTTAGTCATTTCACATTCCCACTGCCACAACCATGCCCAAACTAGCCAACTGAGCTGTCACCACAACACTAAGATACTTCCACTTCAGTTTCTAGTGGAGTGATACTTACGGACACAGTTTTTGACTTTGGAAGAGTCCTCAAGTAGCAGCAGGGTTACTGAAGGTTATACCTAACTCCAGTTTAAAATGGTTCTCCTAAACTAAATAAATTCACATAACAGAAAGAAAAGGACAAAAAAAAGTCATTGGAGTGAAGGTACTAATCCCAACCATTCAACAACGTTTTATTTTATTCTTGCTTCCTCCACACAACTGCATTTAGCTGAAGGAAGAATTTTTGTGCTGGTGGTTAGTTCTAGTCTTCAATAGCAACTTCGCTAATAGACATCTGTCTTCGGTTGAGAAAAATCTGACAGACGGCAGCAAAAATGACACACAAATATCATCATGGGAGTGAGAAGGATAAACCCTTGGAACCTCTTAGTAAATACTGACATCCTAGAAATTACAATGAGTCCCACAGGTAATGAAGAAATACAGGGTGACTCATAACATTGCTCCACATCTATTCCACCAGCAATTTCTTGTGTATTCCAGGGACGATTCAGACAACGCTCTAAAAGTCTAACTGCATCATTTAGTCAGTTCCCACTCCCTCTGCCCGACCCACATTCACACCAGTAGACTGAGCCGTCTTCAAAAGACACAAAAAATCTTCCGGCAGAATAACAGTGTCAAATATGGACCACCCTGTACAGTATAGGCAACATGAGTCCTTCAGTCCTTTGCCACATAAAACTTAGTATTTCTCTCATTACAGATACAGGTACACCTATGATTAAACAAAAAAAATCCTCAACCAAAAAACAGTTTGATTTTCTTTCCACACGATTAAATTCAACTGCTGTAAAGAAATAATAATAATAAAGCAAATAAATCACTTTCTCAAAGTTATTACCACATTTGTTATTTTTACTGATATGGTCAAACTCCTTTTTTTATGTAAAATGCAGCAATAT
>JAGKTI010000495.1:0-49757 GCA_018397915.1 Birgus latro
ATATAGATATAGATATAGATATGTTACCTCTCTCTCTCCCTAGGAAGGACTTGACTGTATTGTATATCAGTTATAGCTTCACTTTTCCATTATATTTTTGACAGTTTTAAATGTATGCAGTTTCATGGACTAAAGGTGTCAGATGTCTTGGTTTTCCCTTTCCCTTAATCATTTATGTTAATCCTATCCTAAAACTATTTCCTCTGTGTACTTCCAGACTTCTCCCCTCATTCATTTTATATATCTTGTATCTCTTCCAGTCATCTAAGTGTCCTTCTCCCTGGATACTGCCAGACACTTTTTTTTTTTTTCCACTTAAGAAAAGACCCCACAGGTTGAAGGGGTTAACCTATCTATTTATATTCTGCCTTCATTCCATTCACAGTTTCTGTATTGCTTGTAACCTTATCACAAATAAGATTTACAAAATTAAAAAAATAATAGTATCCATATGTCTGCATTCCATCAGGTTCACAGGCAAGTAAAATGGGGCAGCAGTTGCGGTTAAGAAACGTACCAGAAAAGGTATGAATGCTGTAAGGCGAAAGTTTAATAATAAGGATCCTTATCATGTGACAAGTACTTTAGTGTGCATGCCCATCCTGTAATCTCATCTTGGCTCTTTGTATATAAACTGTATATAGTTGTAATCGTTGTTGACTTTGGGACAGAGGCTTTGTATAATATACCCAATACTTTTTTCTGAGTAGTTTATTTACATATACCCGTACCTCAAATATGTATTTATTAATACTGTACCTGGTTTATTAGTTTTTATATTAATACCTCTAATAATACACACTTCTTCCTTGTAGTGTAATGTATAGTATAACTTAACAATTGAATTCCATGTACAGTACTGTAGTAGTATAAGACATGTGAATGTAGTGAGCTTTGCCTACAGTATATTAACTTTTAACTCTTTAAATTCTATTACATCTTCCATATTTTGTTCTTGGTGTCCCCAGTTTATTTTACTCAGCTTAGGTAGATATTTTGAACTGGAGGGGTTACATACAGCCTTTACTAACCCCTTCATTACCAAAGGGCACTTCTAAGCTAAATAAAATCACCTGGCAGCATCAAGAATATACCACTAAATAGTTTGTATTGAAGGGATTTAGTATTGCAATAAAGGGATTTAGTATTGCAATACCCAATTAGATTATCATCACAGATGTTGTACGCACATAAAGGTTTAAATATATTATCATGTGCACATTAGTACATGAACACTTCATAGGAACTCTACATGACATCTAGCTTACATGAAGCATTTAGATGTAAGGGTGAGTACACATCTCTGAATAATAACTGCAACTGTTGTTCTAATTATTTTATTTGTTCATCTAGTGAAGTGAAAAATACTCATCCATCTGTACATCAGATTCTAATAGTAAAGTGAACTGTAAGAAGTTTTTTAAGCACAGCACAGGACAGTAACTTTCCTAATTAACACCTAGCCTGAATACAGTATACACGTTTTGGCACTGATTGTCAGCTCTAAAACTGTACATCCAACTTGTACAATTACAGTAGAATAAAGTCCAGTTCTATCTTCTACCATGCACATTTAAAACAGAAACTAGTCATAGATATTGGTCCTGGTCCTGGCTAATATAGTTTATAGTGCAAAAGATACAGCAGTGCAATAATCTGAATTAATATAATACTGTACTGTCAACAAGGTTCATAATTTTCATAATACTTGCTTCCTTTCTGCTCATATATAGGTAAGTACTGTATCTTTAGTTTATTGGTATTTGTTAAATTCCAACACTGTTTGGGCTGCAGCAGTTGAGATGCTTAAGGAAGAAAGGTGGCCAGTGCTATGAAGGCTTTGGTATGAAAAACGAGTGATTGTGGAGGTTGCAGCAGGAGTGCCTGAAGGAGTTTTAGTGCTCACATTAAAATAAGGCTGCAAGACTGGTGTGACATGACTCTGGAATCAGTGGTGAGCAGTGGAAATGGGACTGTTGATGAATGTGTGTGTGTGTGGGTTGTACAGACTGAGTAGGATAAATATTCATTAAAGATGTGGTTATTGTTGTTGTTTCCCAGTCTGTCTGGCCAAGCAGATCATCAGCCACAGGAAAGCAACTGCTTTTATGGGTCATCCTACAGGTACAGTACACTGCAAACACCATGCAGGGAACTGGCATCTCCTTGTAGTAGACAGTGCCTTGCCAGGGTCAGACCAGGGTATTTTCCGCAGTAATGTGCAGAAATAAACGAGAAGGTTTAGCTCCCAGGAGGACACCACAGCTACTTCACCTAGGGTTGCATTGTCACTGCTTGTAGGTTTTTCTTCTGTAATATCTATAATATGATTGGAGAGATATAGGAAATGGGGAGATGAAATGGGGCTCAAGGGTTTGATAGTAAATGTGGATAAAACTAAAGTGACAATATTCAGGGCTGAAGGCAGTACTGTCAAAGCAGAGAAAGTGTGGCCATGAGCGGTTTGCCACAAGGGTGTGGGAAGTTACTCCAACCTGTACATTGTGATAAGTGTGTCCATAAGAGATGTAGTGGTATTACAGGCAGACTGCAAGATAATGCTGATTTTGTGTGTGTGGTGTGTCAGGGAGAGCATATAGAGAGTGTCAGGTGTGAAAGGCCTGATCATACTGGTGATTCTTGTGTGTGTAATGGAGTTTTGTTACTTGGGTGACATGTTATGTGCTGGAGGTGGAGGAAGTTCAGGGAGTTGGTGCCTTTCCTGACACTGAGAGAGATATCCCTCAGTGCTAAGAGATTCTTGTATGTGGCACGTATTAGGAATGTAATGCTCTTTGGTGGTGAGACCTGGGAAGTAGAGGAAGAGGATACTCACAGGCTGAAACGTACAGAATCGGCAATGATTAGATGTATGTGTTGTGTGTCCCTGAATGCAAGCCCTGGGGGGGTTAGGATTATGAGTGAAGAGTTGAGAGGAAGTATGATGTGTTGATGCAGAGATGATGAGTAGATTGAGATGGTTTGTGCATGTTGAGAGGATGGAGGATGACAGTTGGGTGCGGAAGGTGAGAAGCATGAACATCGGGGGTAGGGCTGCTAGAAGCAAACCGAAAAAGACTTGGTATGAGGTCATAGTGTGTTACCTCAGGGATATGGGACTGAATAGAGAGGCTGGCAGAGACTGAGCAGCAGGGACAGCTGCCATTAGGTGACCAAGGCTGACACATGCAAGCTTGTTGGAGCCTGTATAAATGATACAGTACAGGGAATATGGACTGAATGGTTGTTGATGCTGTTGTTGTGGCTTCAGACTCATCTGAACATGAAACCAGCTTCTTTACTTCAGTGTTCACCCTCCTTTCAAAGGACTGAGTGAATTGAAGGACATTTGTATAACTGCTGCTTATATCAGTGCCACCAAGTGAAGGCAACCCACTCCAACACCTGATAGGATTGGTCAAAAGTGTGTGAGTGAGTTCAAAAGTGGATGGTCGTGAGGTAGTGCATAAATGTGGTATATGAGCATGTGGGGATGCAAGGAATTAAAGTTGAGGAGGCAAGGGAACTGATAAGGGACAAAAATGATTGGATTCATTATGTGTGGAGATGCATATGACAAGGTTTACACCACTTTTAAAATGAATCAGTCTCACAGGTATATGTGAAGGATATATAAACGGGGGAAAAACAAAACAAAAAGTACAAACATTTCAGAGGCTTGGACTAGATGGGCCATTTTACTGGGTAGCACTCTTTGATAATTCAACTGCTGTCCTGAACAATACACAGTTCATTACAGACTGCAAAGCAATATACACAAAGGATTGTCATCTGTTAAGTCCACCGAGCACAAAAGATCCTGCCTAAGCTAAATTAAACTGGCAATAGCCATTAAAAAGAAAAGTAGTGAAGCAGTTACTGTAAGCATTTTTTTTTCTTTTTTCAAAAGCACTGTGGCATGTCTAATCAATTCTCGCCCCAAAATAAAAGTGTATGTACAATTTGATCATTTTACAGCAAACAATTTTGGTAAGAGATAAAATGTCTCCCCTTTGGAAAGTTTATGTACTATACAGTTAGTTATTATCACTTACTAATGTCATGTCAAAATGGAAAATATAACTTCATTTTGAATTCAGACCAATCTTCCACTTTTCAGAATAATGCCACTGCTGTCCAACATTTTTAGTTAAATTCATGTATCTAAACTCACTCTAGAAATTTACAAAATGCAAACTGTATTTTATATAAGCTTTGCTTATACAGTATTAGTGCTGCAGTGGAAGTGAGTTGATGTAAATGTTTTTCCTTCTCCAGTAACTACCGGTAGCTTGTAGGTTAATGATTTTCACATAGGTCTGCTTCAGTATATACAAGTACTGTAATCCACACTTAAAGATGGCTGACCTTAACACTTAAAAGCTGCTCATGATGCAATACGGCGAGCTATCACATAACGCGCGAATATTGTCCCCAGAAAGTCCCGCTTCATGAGATTTTCGCATTATAGGGCCATATGTTTACATGTTAAAGGGTTTCATGGTACCCAGGCCAACCCCAAGTTCACTTTCAGGGGCAATTTTCAGGGATTTTTCCAAGGACATTTACCTACCTAATAATGATTTCATTACATACAAACACTGGAGGATTCCTCACCTTGAACTGATGAGGTTTTGGGCTTCCTGAGGGAAGGAAGAGTGGGGTTCCAAGGCAGGAAAGGACTCCTACTGGTCCCCAGCAGAGTCCTCTTGTTGCGCCGGCTCCATGGAGTCCTCAGCTGAGGAAGAAGATAAATCCTGTACATCCACAGTCATCTGCTGGAACTCTTCTGCCTCCTGCTTAAACCCCTCAAAGTCAAGGGAACCCACAGACACAGCATCTTCCTCTGGCTCTTGCTGCCCTGGCATCTGTCAAGGATGAACGTATTGGGTGCATAGAATCTGGTGACATTGTCGTATTTTCTCTTGCCTTAGGTTTTCATATGGTCGCACTGCACGCGACACCGTGTCCAGCATGTCAGCCTTCCGAACCTCATCCACTTCATGAACCAGGATGGCTTCCCTGAGCGCCTCTGCACCAGCCAAGATGTTATTTATGCGACCTATGGTCAAAACTGGTGCCGTGGTTCATGCCTCAGCCTGATCCCCCTGCTCCTCTGCCTCACGATGTTCCCTGTCGACCTCTTCAATGCATTTCATGGCATCCTGTGGTGTCGTGTTGTCCTGCACAGCCTTGACCAAATCCTCCTCTTGCACCACCTTACAGCCTGGCACGGCTCTGCACGGTCGTACGGCTTCCTGCCACACAGCCTGTAGTGACTGCACCCCACCAACTCTAGCGGTGCACAACTGAGGTGCCAGCTTGCACCAGGCGTGATTTATCATTGCCACAGACTCCCAATCCCATGCCTTAAGAATATTGTGACAACATTCCTCATATTGTACTTTTTCCAAAAAGCGGCCACAAGTAAAAGGAGACACTGTGAAGGGCCAGGCCGAGGCACACGAGAAGAACAGGGTAACAGTTCTGCTGAGTCAGGCTGAGGCAAACGGAAGGGAGCTGGCTGGGGATCTGCTGGGGCATCCAAAACCTCCTCATCGGATGCCTCCAAATCCTCATCACCATCAAGCACTTCCTCCTGGAGGAGATGTTCCTCCTCACAATTGTCTGTGGCCTTTCTCAGATATTCAGACATGGTCATGTCAATGGTACTTCAAGGAAGCTATCACTTCCTGGTCTATGTGTTGCAGGAGGGAAGTCGTGTTAGCTGGCAAAAACATTACCTTAACACTCATGCAAACCCTCCAAGTAGTCTTGGTGCCCCGGTGCACTGTTAAGCACCAATTGGATATTAAGTACCTTAACATTTTCATGCAAACCCTCCAGGTAGGCTTGGTGCCCTGGTGCACTGTCAAGCATCAACAGGATTTCAAGTGGTATGCCCAACTCCTCACACCTCCTCCTTTGCATCAGGAATAAAATATTTCTTGTACCACCTATTCAATATACCCCTAATCATCCACCCTGTCTTTAATTTCTCCCAACAACCCTGGACTCATTCATGTGTTTAACTACCTGCAACAATGCAAGACAAAAGTAGAGTGATGCTTACCTTATCAACTGTCCTACCCCTGCCTTGCCTGAGTTCTTTCAAGATATACATAGTCCTTGGCATCCTCTTGTGTTGGAGACGCGTTTCATTTGTGTTATAAATTTGCTCAGAAGTGTAACCCCCATCACTGATGATTCTGTTTAGGACATCACAAACATCTCTACTGCTCTGGCATCTGCTGACACTTTTCTTCTGTCACCAGTACTCTTTTCAAATTCTTCCTTTTCCGAAACTTGGCAAACCAACCACTCGATGCCTTAAATCTGCCTGGGGTTTCGGACAGCTTACGGCAGGCTACACCATACGGGTGGTGAGCTGTCCTCCTTATGTTTATGGGAGTCGATTGGAACTCCTTCCCTCTCGTTTCAGTTCAAGTACATGACCGGGAACACCTCCATCATAACAAGCGCTGGGTCAGACACTCGAATCCTCTTGTCCATTGGAGATCCCCCGTAGGAATGCACAGTCTTCATAATGGCATCCCTCATCTCCAGGATTGTACGAATAGTTGACTCATTGACTTGATACACTTTGGCGATGGCACAGTTACGTTCTCCTCTCTCCTTCCACTTGATGGCATCAAGCTTCTGCTCCAGGTCAGACTCTTTCGATGTCTTGCTGGGTCACGGTGCGGTGGCATGGTCGGGCTGGATCAGGTGGGGGGGGGAAGGGGGGGAAGAGCAAAGATAACCCATAGCATGTGTGGAGCCACAGCGCGGGAAGAGGGTAGGCTCAAGTGGGGCAGGAATGCTCAGTTGATGTGACGACACCCTGCGCGACCATGTGGCAGCCATATGTCATCGGCTGATGCAACCTGTGCTCTGACTATCGCTGCATGTGTCATGTTTGTTCCCACCGCGTTATGACCCGCGCAGCCACGTGACTGCCATAGGTCATTGGCTGATGCAACCCACGTTATGACTATCGCTCCCGCTTTATATCTGTTTCCACCACGTTATGACCAATTTTTTAGCGTAATGACTGTTTAAACCATAATTTGTGGCCTCAGGCCACATAATTCCTATTGTTGCAGCATAGTACGGTTTTTGAAAAAGATGGGCATATTTTTTAACACGTGTCATATCTGTAATTTTTGCGTTTTGACCATTTCCTGGCCTCAAAAATTGCCTTTTGTGTTATGAGAGGTTCACACACTTAGATTGCGCGTTAACCCATTTGCCGCATTTTATGACTATAGTCCTTCTATGAATTATTCCCTTTCACTGTGGAAAACGAAAGTAGTTGATGGGCCTCAGAAAACGGTTTGAACTGGCCACACGGTACTCCAGACTCTAGCTGACGTTGCTTTGGCAATGGCATCCCAGAAAGTGCTGCCATCACATGGTGGGAACTCAAAACATCATGTCGACAAACATGCCCGCCCAGCTGATCAGGTGCTTGGCCTAGTGTTGCCATTCTATGGAGATTACCATTATTTAGGTGAGTTATATGCACTGTAATGTGATTAGATATTTTTAAAGAAGGTGCTGGACGTGTAAGTGTATGGAAAATGCTTGATAATGAATATAATATTACGATAAACATTGGATCTTTATCTATCGGCTGGCTAGCATCTTGGCGTCCTTTTAATTAAATCCTCAGCAAATTTTTTATGTATTCATCGTCCTGCTGACAATATATGTGGCTATGAAAGAATTTTAGTGCTGACAATGGATATGTAAGTATTAGGCAATCACAAAAGATGGATATGTAAGTATTAGGCAATCACAAAAGTGTTGTATACAATTACCTAATACCATTTTGATTTTTTGCTGGAGGATTGACACTTTTTGAGAATCAAGCCGAAAATATATTCCGCAGTGAAAGGGTTAAGTGAGAGTTGACTGTACTGAATACAGTACAGCATGCCCTCATTTTATGATGAGGATATGTTTGAAAAAATTCATTGTATAACATTTATCGTGCAGCATGTGAGGTGGTGTGTGAGGTGAAGAGAAGATGAAAGGGGGTTCAGGGAACAGCATGGTGGACTGAAGAGGTGAGAGAGGCTGTGGCACAAAAGAAGAAAGCATATAATGAATGGATGAGGAACAAGGGCGCCGAAGAAGCTGAGAGCCGGACGAGAGAGTTATATATAGAGAGGAGGAGAGAGGCGAAAAGATTAGTAAGAGAGAATAAGAAGAGCGTGGATGAGGAATTTGGAAGGAATTTGAGTGCAAAGTGGAGGGAAAGTAAGAAAATGTTCTGGAAAGAGGTAAAGAGAGCTAGACAGGGTGCCAACAAAGTTAGTGGGGGTGTGAAAGATAAAAATGGTAGATTACTAGTGGAGAAGGGAGAAAAAGTGAACAGATGGAGAGAACACTTTAATGAATTGTTGAACACAGAGAATGAAAGTAATGGAAGTTTAAGTGGCTGGGGAATGGTGGGGAGAAGGAGGGTTGTGAGAAGAGAGGAAGAAATCAGTAGGATGGAATTGATGGAAGCAATGAAGAAAGTTAAAATACGGAAAGCCCCAGGAATTGATATGGTGAAATGCTGAAGCATGGGGGAGAGATAGTAATAGAATGGATGTGGAAGGTGTGCAGATTGGCCTGGGAGGAGTCCTGGAGGATTGGAAGTCAGGTATAATTATTCCTCTGTACAAAGGAAAAGGGGAAAAAGAAGTGTGTGGTAATCATAGGGGCATTTGCCTTCTTAGTGTAATAGGAAAAGTATATGGTAGGATACTTATTAACAGAGTTAGGGAAATAACAGAGGAATTAGTTGGAGAAGAACAGGGAGGTTTAGGAAGGAAAGAGGTTGTGTAGACCAGATATTCATTCTTAGATCTATAGTGGAAAAGTTTCTAGAGAAGAGAAAGAAGTTGTATGCAGCCTTCATGGATTTGGTGAAAGCATATGACAGGGTGGATAGACAAGGATTATGGAAAGTATTAAGAATATATGGAGTGGATGGGAAGTTGTTGAAGGCAGTGAAGAGTATGTACGAGGGTGCTAAAGCTGCAGTGCGTGTGGCTGGCAAACTGAGTGAATCTTTCCATTTGAAGGTTGGATTGAACCAAGGATGTGTCATGTCTCCATGGTTGTTCAGTCTGTACATGGATGGGGTTATAAAAGAGATACGAGGTTGGGCAGTGGATGTTGGAGTGGCCCTAGTGAGAGAGGACAGTGTTTGGAAACTCCCTATACTGTTGTTTGCAGATGATACTGTGTTGTTGAGTGAAGACGAAAGGGGAGCTGCAAGGCTTGGTAGATCAGTTTGGGAGAGTGTGTAAGAAACGGAATCAAAAGGTGAACGTAGGGAAGAGTAAAGTGATGGTCTTCGAGAGAAGTGAAGTCAGTGAATGTACAATGAGATTGGATGGGGAGGATATGGAGAATATGAGTGCATTTAAGTACATGGGTAGTGAGATGAGTAAGGATGGAAGTCTGGAGGGTGAAGTGCTTGAAATGGTGCAGCAGGGAAGGAAGGTTGCTGGTTCGTTGAAAGTGAGATTGGAAGTGAAAAAGTTGTTACATGACAGTATTGTGATACCAACTCTGACATATGGAAGTGAAGTTTGGACCCTGTTGGAAGGACAGAAGTCAAGAGTGAGAGCAGTGGAAATGAGTTATCTGAGAGGAGCATGTGGAATCACATGGAGAGAGAGACTAACAAATGAGGAAATGAAGCAGTGTTGTGGTGTGGATGTGGACGTGATAGGAAGCATTAGGAGAAACACGTTAAGGTGGTTTGGGCATGTGGAGAGGATGGAGAGTGAAAGACCGACGAGGAGAGTGTATATGAGTGAGGTGGAGGAGGGGAGAGGGAGGGGGAGACCCAGGAGGAGGGGAGAGGGAGGGGGAGGCCAAGGATGAGATGGAGGGATGGAGTGTAGAGGTACATGAGAGACGGGGGTGTGAGTTGGAAGCGGGGTAGTGAAATGGTGCGGGACAGAGCGACATGGAGGCGATTTGTCTATGGCCACCCCGTGCAGGACTGAGGCATCTGGCAATGGATAGATAGAACATTTATCGTTTAACAAGTCAGTTATAATATGGGTACAATGGGAAAACGTTTTTGGCTAAGGATAATTTACTCAGCGTCAAAAAATAAGTTTCTAATTTACCTAAATTAAAAGTTACTTCATTTCTCTGCACTTCCCTTGCTGCTTACTACCAAAAATAAGCAAAAATTCGTCCAACTCACCCAGGCTGGTAGTTATTCCACTTCACTTGCTGCCTGAACTCCAGCACCACACTATTGTTTCATCACTGACATTAACACACTCAATAGTGACCAAGTTCAAAGGCCATCTTGGAACCAAGAAACGACTAACCTTGCATGTCAGCAATCATATATGAGAAAATAACGCCTGTACATCAACCAATGAGGCTTCGTGCAAGATCATAATGGTCATATAGGCAAAAGTGTTACCATATCTCAAAGGTCCTAACTTTTCCCACTGTATGAGCAATGAATCACATACTGGTTCATTGTATAACGAGGGTCTGCTGTAGTTACCAGGACTTTAGTCATACATTACTGTTACTTGTGGTGAAAACCCCTCAGTCCTGAACCAAAAGCATGTGCACCATTTGATTTTTTTTCCCTTTTAAGTAGGATTTTGCCAGAATACATCCAATATGTCAGAGTAGTGCCTCTACTAGCAGAATGGGTGGATGGGATTTCAACATGGTTTCCTCTTATTCGTAGTTAACACTATTCTGGGCCAGCCTTGCGTAACTTTTCTACCCTGTTCCTAGGCCATGGCTTAGTTTCCAACAAAATGAAGATTTGTTGCCTATGTTCACCATATTGTTCTACCATGTACCTGAGCCATGAAAAATCACTCCAACAAATGACGCACCAGTGCGTCATCGGTTCGGAATCAGTTGGCCAACAAATGATGTGACGGTGCGTCATCTGCCCGGAACAGTGTTAAGCAACCATATAGAATTTCAGAGTACAGTAGTGTATATGAACACTCTTATCATTCAGATTTAAGACTTCCACAATTTTATATCAAACATCAGTACCCAGACATTTTCCCATGTTACCATTAGATGAAGAGACCTAGGGCACAGGTGTTTGATCTATTTGAGAACTGAGGGAGATGGAAACAGTCTCCCATCTGTGGTCTATGAGGTATGAGGCTGGTCTGTATCCCTACAACAACACAGATGGAGGGGGAGGTAAGGTTCTATTCCATCACTACTGCCCGATTTTAGTTTACATCATGGAAATACACAAGTGATAATTTTACTCTCCTACCCTGTCAATAAAATGTAAAAGTTCTTTGACATCACCAGTTAAACAGAAACTTATAAAATGGAGGGATAAAAAATAAATGAGCAAGAAAAACAAAATTAGCAACTGTAAATGGAACACAATGAACTGGGGTGCACTTCCAATCACAGACCAAGCAAGCCTATGAAATTCTTGGATTTACTTTTCTTGCCATGCAGTCTACAAAACATGTACTTCATGATGCTCATAGGAGAGTGCCCAATTCAGTGGCTATGTATATCCATATACTTTATATACTGCATCTATTTACATACCCCAATTCCTGGGAAGCAAATGGGTATCAGTTCCGGGATGCTTTATGGACAATTTAGCCTAACAGATGGTTCTATCACAAACATTCCTTATCAAGGGGTTCTCAAGAGGATGTAGGGTGTTGGAGATGATAAGATATACTATACAATACTCCAGATCCCTGGAGATAGGAGATAATGAATACTATCCACAGGATATCCTTTTTGAGAAAATGAAACTAAAAGGTATGGGAGCGGGGGCTAGAAACTCCTCCTCTACTTCTACTGTATGCTACAAGCAGCTTCATGCCTCTTATATTTTAGGAGGGGAAGAAGTTACATCATAGGCTTCCTTTTCATGTCTAATGTTATTGTATAGCTGTGTTCTGGGTCTCCTCACCTAATATGAAATGCACAAGAAATGTGGTAGGTGGGGGCACTCACCATCCACTCACTCAATTTAGTGCAGTGCTTGAATGTCTGCCCTTTCCTTCCTTCCATCCTTTTCTGTCGTTCTTTCCTTCCATCCTTTTCTGTCGTTCTTTCCTTCATCCTTTCCTCATCCTTCTGCCTACAAGTGATTTTACACTCATCTGTCTTTCATTCCTTCATTCTTTCCTCATCCTTCTGCCTGTGGGTGACTCTACATTAAGTGACAAGCCAAATGGTCTCCTTTACACCAGGAACCCATTTACTATGCTGAGTGGTAACCATATAACCAGATTTTGGTACCAGGTGGTTTAGTGGGTAATTAAGGTGCTCCAATCAGATTGAGCTTGTGTAGGTTTATATCCAAGGGGTGGTTGGGGTTTATTGCTTATGTAATGCCACTCAGAGATGAGTGAGGCTGGTCACTCTCATCTTAAATGTCAGGACCAAATTGCCCAGTCCTGGGGTCCTACACTTCTCATGGGGCAATGTAGAATTGGATGATGATGCTGAATTAATTAAAATTATGTTTATTATTCCTCACCCTGCCCAAGGGTGGGAAAGGAGGTCCGTATGATGATGATGATGAAGCATGTTTATTTACTTCTTTAACCATTAGTAGTTTATTGTTAACAAATAAGCCAGTGCCCTAAGGATTGCCATATTATACTCAAGTCATTACTGTGCCAAAGTAACAATTTGATTTTTCATTTTCACTTACCAATATTAGCACTTTCAAGGTCAGAACCCTCCAGCTTTCCCCCCACCCTGCTTTCCCTCTCTCCTCTCCTGCCGTGTGTTCAAGTTTTTTCTTTTCCGATATTTTTTTTTTGCCCCGAAAGATTTGGATTAGCGAATTTGTTTTTACATCATTAGAAAGCTGTGACCCTACACTGTGTGACAAGCCAAATGGTTTCCTGTACACCAGGAAACCATTTACTAGGCTGGGTGGTAACCGTATAACCAAATTATGGCAACTGGTGGGTTGGTGGGCATCAGCTGGTGCATGTTTATATCCAAAGGGTGGTTGGGGTTTATTGCTCACATAATGCCACTCATGAATGAGTGAGGCTGGTCACTCTCATCTTAAATGTCAGGACCAACTTGCCTAGCCCTTGGCTCCTATGCTCCTCGGGGCAGCACTAGATTAGATGATGAATGAATAAATGAATAGAAAGCTGTGACTCTGTAGAATAATATGAAAGAAGATAGAAAGTGATATTGGATAAGGTAAAATAGTTATGATGAATATAAGTTAAAACAGCGAATAAGAATGTTTATACCAAATCTGTGCATGAACTTTTTCTGTCTTGATTTTTTCACCCCAAAATATTTGGATTAGCAGATTTGCGGTTATACTTTTAGAAAGCTAACATTTTTTAGAATAATTTGAAAGATAATAGAAAGTGATATTGCATAAAGTAAAATAGTTATGATGAGTATAAGTTGAAAGAGCACATAAGAATGTTTATACAGGTGTTCCTTCCCTAATGCGGGCATTTTCTTCCGCACCGACCATGTGTTAGGCAAATATCGCGTTAGAGGGACTCTTGAAAACCATTACAGTATTTCCTTCTGCACTCCTGCCCAAAGTCCACTTTCTCCCCCCTTGTGGTGCAAATTTTTTTTTTTTTACCCTCAATGTAAACCTCCTAAAAGCATTAATATGGTTTTAAAAAATACATTAGGTCAATACAGGACTTTTTTATTTATTGTACTATACCTTATATGAGGAGAAGTGCACACACACATCGCCGGAGATGAGGTAGAGGGGGTGAACACACACTAAAATCCATCAAAGTCTATTTCAGTAGCAACATTCCAAACATCACTTTCTAGGTCCTCCATAGCGTCTTCATCCTGCTATCTCTAGATATCTTCTTGCTGTAGACCAGTGGCAGCTTGTCTGGCGAAGTAACAAATGATCAGTGACTGTTTACGGCAGTTTACTTGGTCGGTGTGCATACGACTGTAGACGCTGACTGCATCAACAATCTGCTTTAAACACGTCATTACTTCTTGCAAGGGAAGGGTCACTGTCAAAGATGAACTCCTTGAAAGACTCAGCTCGACTCAGGATTTGACGTTCACATGCTGGTCTGACCTCCCTCTCTTCCTCTAGCTGTTTGCTCTCCTTTTCATCCCTGTCTTGTTTCTCACTGCATCACAGCCTGCTCACTTCAAATTACCATGGTACACTAACAGTGCCTAGTTTATTTCCTTCCGCAAAATTGTGCTACATCAGAGCTATATCACACTACAGCAAACCGCGTTAGGGAAGGAACACCTGTACCACTTTTTTTTTTCTAAGCATTTTTTTGGATGCTTATTCAAATTTTCCCATGAATGAAAATAGTATCACTAAACTGGAAATTCAATCAGGCAAATATCAGACCAAATTTCAGGACGCTGGACGCAATTCCTGATTTATGGTGAAAATTTCTTTGTTTGGTCACGGATCCACGTCTAAAGTAGGACACTTTCAAGTTGGACATGGATCTGCGTCCAAAGACCTCGAAAGTGGTAAGGACAGCAAGGACTGCAGTTTCATACATACATAGCACTTCACTTTTCCTTCAACAAAAAGGCAAACTTTTAAGAACATAATTTGAGTAGAGACTAAATTCTGTTGTCTTTTAATAGTATCATACAGTAATCCCTCTGTTACAATATCCAGATGGCCATTACCTGGACGCTGTGATCTAGCTGTTCAAAACCATTATTCATACATTTTTTCATAATATCCGGACAAAATGCCTGTGTCTGGCTGGAAATTATGGTCGCACGAACATTTTCGCGCCCGGCTGGGCAGGAATAGCCCAGTTGCGACGCCCTGTCTGGCTGGGTAGTTCACCCAGTTACCGTTAGAGAACCCCTTAGTCATTCTCAGTTCCTGCACGGCGACGGTGTAGTAAACATTTTGTCTTGGACAGTTGTTATGGCAGCACATGTAGTGGCTTTTGTGGTTGCTTCCTGCCTGCTTCAGGCCTTGCTATTCCTTCCATGCCTCTTCCTATGATGTGTGAAGATGGCCCCTTCAACAGGGGAAAGGAAGAGTGTAGTGGTGACTGGAAAAGTGGGAGATCCTGGGTAAGACTGATGCGGGATGGTCCAATCGTGAGTGTTGACTTTGATTTTATTCCAGCTTACTGTACTCTACTGTGATTTTATTCTCTTTTACCATGACTTTATTCCATTATGTTTTGTGTGCCCACAGCATTTTTCTTGTGTAGCCAATTTTTTTTTCATGTTTTCATGTCACTGCAGGGTATGGCCCTGCAGTGGTGATTGCTTGTCTGTAGTTGATGGGTCTGCTTGATCCTGGTAATTGCTTGGCTGTGGTTTATAGTCTGCTTGACCAGACAGAGTACTGTAGTGTTAAACAACCGGAACAAATGTTAGCATCCCATTTTAATGTGACAGTGTCCGGACTCACTCTATCAGATACATTTATGTGAAGCTACAGAATGTAGTGAATGTTTTTGGCATATCAGATAAAGCGGGGATTCTGGGGGTTTGAATGGTGAGCGAATGGAAATGTGGCCCATTTGGATTGGGCAAATTTGGCCTGTCTGGATGTCGCTACTTCTCACCCTGCCCTAGGGTGGGAATGGAGGTCCGAATGATGATGATGAACAAGTGTTGTACGATGTACTGTAGTAGCCTTTTATACTGCTATCATAGTTAGGTTACGTACAAATGGGGGCCAGGGGAGAAGTCCATTATCTGGATGGAGCCATTACCTGGACATGCCTTTGGCTCTATTACATTGGATAATTGAGGGGTTACTGTACTTGGATTAATGTATCATTACACCACTAAATTTGGTTAAATCTGTTTATCTAGCATTATAAATATTTGGTCATTCTTTAAGTAGTAGCTTCAAAAAGTACATTTAATTACTGTTTTTGGCAGCCTTAAAAACTCGATCAATAATTAAGACTGACAGTTATATGAAAATATTGTCTGGTACGATATACTCGTACAGTACATCTACATATATACAGTATACATTTTTCCTTTTATGTTTTGTTTTTATACGAACTACATGATATCCTCCCTGTGTCATAGAACCGGATTTGCTGAACTCTGTGTATAGTAAATCATGGCTCCAGTGAAGTTAATGGTGCCAGCCAAGAAGAAGACTGGGAACCAACGGCCATGTGAAGCCACCACCAGCTCAGCTGTCAAAGGACCACACAGGATGCCAGGGATGGTTGCCTGAGGTAAAGAGATAATAAATTTAATATTCTCATTTTCTTTGTTATACTGGAATATAACTATGCTAGTACAGAACAGTTGATTACAGTTCCATAAAGCACTCAGCAAGCTATACACTACAGAATGGTTATCATAACCTGAATGGAACCTGTTTTTTTCAACTAAATTTTGCATAATGAAATGCATTTTGACACTGATAAACTTGTATGACGTACTGTACCTTGTACTTCAATGTGAACAGTCAACACATATACCCAGGAAGGATGTGTACATATACAGTTTTAGCTTACCATAGTGAAAGACCCTTTATTCTGGCCTTTTTCTGATGATTTCCACAAAATTACATCTTTTAATCTGGGATTTTATGCATGTTGCTCTTCACTGTTAATGGGATGCAAACCCTTGGCATGTGCTTCTCTGTATATACCTAATTCATTCATTTGAATCCCTTTGGCTTCTTTAATGTTTCAGCTTTCATACACTGCTTTTTCACACACTCACCATATTCATCCACCCTCTAGGCATGTCATGCTTCCTCCTGCCTTCCATATCACTCAAATACATTGTATCCTTTTTGCCACCCAGCTTCTCTGACCACACGAACTATGGATGCTTCTTCTATTTAATAAGCAGACTTTCTTACTTACAACGTTGTTGAATCTAATGTAGACACAAACACAGTTCCATGCTTTCATTTTACAGGCTCCATACTCAGTCCGCTGTTTTGTGTACGGGATCTGTCCAAAAAGAAACTGAAATGGTGCACCAACTAGCTGGTGTAGTGTGATTGTAATGGGATGGCTGTTTAGCACCAACTTTGAGCTTTAGTCAGACACTAGCCACATCACACCACGTCGCATAGTGATCAAGGTACACACGCTTGAGTGAATGTGTGTTTAGTGCACATGGTGATTTGTTGCAAGTTGAACAGTGAAGGATCTTGAAGAGCAACATGTTTGCATCAAATTTGTTTCAAATTGGGAAAAACTTTTACGGAGACACATCAAATATTGCAACAGGATTATGGGGAGGATTCTTTGAACCATACGCACTTTCACAAGTGGTTCCAGCAGTCTGGATCGGGAAGAACATTAACCAAAGACAACCCCATATGTGGGTGGCCTTCCACATCAAGAGACGACGATCATGTTGAGAAAGTGTGTGCTGAATCCATGAAAATCATTGCCTGACTGTCCGTGAAGTTTCCAAAGGAGTAAGCATCTGTTAATATTTGTCTCACATGATTTGAACCCCTAAAGACTGCAAATATCCCACCCCGACTATCCCCCCAGCCGCATTTTGGGTCCGATTTTTCAACTTTCACCGAGGTAACTTTTGGTCTTGTAGATTTCAAAAGCTTGAATTTACACACCTGAAAAATGTATATTTCACTCTCATATGTCTAATGATTACTGCACTATTGACCATCAAAGATAAAAAAAAATAGTCACCCCTCGCATAAGAATGAAAATAGGAAAGTTTTGGAAAGTACATTATTTTTGCCAAATAACCATACTGAAACCCCTAAAATCAGTATGAGTTATGTGCCTAGACATGAAATACAGTGAAGGAATGAGCATTAAAAAAAAAAAAAACATGCAAGATAAATGTACAGTATATACAGTATTCAGCCTGTCTGCAGTCATCAGTATTAGGACTTTACATAACAGGACCCGAAAGTGACAACCGTCAGACATCGGTCTTTAGGGGTTAACCCAAAAACTGAAGATGCATCACATTGCTGCAAAATCTGTGCCACATCTGCTGACAGATGAGTGAAGAGAACCATGTCAATCAGTCAGGACCTGTTTGATTGTTCGAACGGTGATGAAAACTTTCTGAAAAATGCCATTGCAGATGGTGAAATGTGGGTGTACAGCTACAGTGTTGAAACAGAAAGGCAGGTGTCACAGTGGGTTGGAACATCACCACTACCACCAAAAAAAGGTACCGGTATGTCAGAGCTACTCAAATGTGAAGGTGATGCTGATTGTCTTTTTTTTTTTACTGAAAGGGCATCATTCATCAAGAGTTTCTTCCATGTGGTCAGAGAGTCAGTAAAGAGCTTTACTTGAACATCTGGAAGCATTTAAGGGAGGCATTGTGAAGGAAGAGGCCTGAGGTGTGGACAAACAAAATCTGGATGCTACACCATGACAATTCACCTGCTGATGCATCACTCCTTATCCATGGATTTTTGCAGAGCACTAGATGACTATCATCCCCCAGCCTCCCTACTCACCGGATTTGGCCCAATCAGCCTTTTTTTGGTTCCCAAAGTTGAAATTCACCCTGAAAGATCAATGAATTCAGACGACAGAAGAGACAGCTGAAAATTTACCAGGTACACTAGACATACATTCGCTCAAGCGCAAGTACCTGGGTGACTAAGTGAGGTGCTGTGGTGCAGCTAGACTAAAGCTCAAAGTCGCTGCTGTGCTGTGCACCTATCACTATCACACTACACTACCTAGTTGGTGTCTTTTTTGACAGACCTCGTAAAGGCCTTCACTGCACTGAGCATCTGTCATTCTTGAGCCACTGTACTCTCCAATTTATCTGCATGCAGTAATCTTCCGATTATCTGGATGGCCATTACCTGCACCATCCATTACCCGGATGCTGTGATCTGGCTGTTCCAAACCATTATTCGTACATTTTTTCTTACTATCTGGGCAAAATAGCTTGCGTCCGTTTCTAAATTATGAATGCATGAAAAATTTCCACCCAGACAGGTGAGAATAGCCTAGTGGTGCCACCGTGTCGGACTGGTTTGTTTCCCTTACATTCACCAGAGACCCCCGTTGCTCGGTCTCAGTTCCTGCGTGTTGCTTGTGTGATGAGCAGCTCTTTCCTGACCATTGTTATGGCGGTGCACCTGGTAGCTTTCATGGTGGTTCCATACCTGCTTCAGGCCTTGCTGTTCCTTGCATGCCTCTTCCAAGGGTGTGTGGTGATGGCCTCTCCACCAGGGAAAAGGAAGAGGGTAGTGTTGACTCAGGAGAGGAAATGGGAGATCCTGAGTAAGACTGATGCAGGATGGTCCACTTCCTACATCCTTAAAGAGTATAACCCGGCCGGCTCAACCCTACACGACATCAGAAAAGCCTGTGACAAACTCGCCCAGTACACGGCAGACTTTGGCCTGAAGAACATACGCAGTACCAAAAGGAAGACTATGAGTTTGCCCTGGCATGCTGAAGTCAACCGTTCGACATTGATCTGGCACCAGCAACAATGGGCTGCAGGCGTGTTAGTGAGGGGCACCGAGTTGAAGGCTGCTACTGAGTAGTTTGCACACCTGCACAACATCCCAGACTTCAAAGGCATCCGACGGTTGGTTGTTCAGGTTCAAGCTTCGACATGGCCTTACCAATCGTAAGACCCATGGTGAAGCTTTGGAGACTAGTGAGGAGGAAGTGGAGGAATTTTGGCAGAATTTGTTAGACTTCATTGAGAAGGAGGGCATCACTCTTGGTCAAGTCCACAGTGCTGATGAAACTGGCCTCCTCTACCGCTCAGTGCCCGTTAACACTCTGGTAGATGAGAAAGAGAAGCGTGTGCCTGGCCTCAAGCTGTTTAAGCAACAGGTATCTGTTTTGTGCTGTGCTAATGCTAATGGGTCACACTGGCTGAAACCCGTTTTTGTTGGACATGCAAAACAGCCCCGTTGCCATTTTGGGCTGATAGATGTCCTTCCTGTTGTGTGGTACCATTCTGTGAAGGCCTGGTTTACCTGCAAGACCTTCACAGATTGATTCCACAGGTATTTCATCAAGGAGGTCATCCATTATGAAACAGGGGAACTTGGAATCCCTCATGACCAGGTAAAGGCTCTTCTTCTCCTGGACAATGCCCTCACGCATCCCCGAGAAAGAATTGGTTGTAGATGATGGTCACATTAGGTGCATGTTTTTGCCACCTGATACCACGGCTCTGATTCAACCAATGGACCAGGGTGTGATCGTGGCCATTGTATTTTTCTTGTGTAGATGGTTTTTTTATGTTTTTTTCAAGTCACTGCAGGGTATGGCCCAGCAGTGGTGATTGCTTGTCTGTGGTTAATGAGTCTGTTTTACCGTGGTAATTGTTTGGCTCTGGTAGGTCTGCTTGACTAGAGAGAGTAGTGTTAAACAACAGGAACAAGTGTTGAACAGTTTACTGTTGTGGCTTTCAAAGTTAGGATGTATGCATAGGGGCCAGGGAAGAAGTCCATTATCCGGACGGAACCACTACCTGGATATGCGTTTGACTCTGTTCCGTCGGATAATCAAGGGATTACTGTATTTCTCTTATTTTAATATTACTACACTGATATATGTGAACTCTTCCACCAATTAAAGTCTCTGTGCATTTACCAGCACAGCACTGAGCCACCTTCCTCAACAATCATTGCTATAGTCTTTTGTGCGTTTAGTTTCACACCATGCCTCTCACAGACATTCACAAAACTAAGAATCAGCTTGCCAAGGACTTATTCACTATTAACAAGCAGCACATTATCATATTTGAAATACTTCACCCTTCAACTTCATCAGAAGTCCCACCCTTCTTACCTAAACTCTAGGTTTAACCTTTCTCATTAACAGCATTGTTTATATAACTTCAACAACCATGGGGGATTCTAAAACTGATGTAACAATTTGAACTTACAATTGTATTTGATATTGCAAATGTAATGCCTGCATGATTTGGGGCAACATCTGCATGGTTGCTTAAATGACCAGAAGAGTTTGCAGCACACAGACCCATAGCCATGGACACAACTCTGTTGGTGGAAAATCATATTAATAAATTAGCATTTTTTTTTTTCAAATTTTTATTGTTCATTACCATATTCTTATGTTCTATTACAACGTGAAGACCATATTATTACATTAAATATTCCTTTTCTGCTGTACTGGCAAAATTATAGTTACAGTAATATCTGTATTTTGTATTATAAGGAATCTCACTAACTGCTACTTATAGCCAGGTACTATAAATATCACATTCAGCTTACAAAACAGCAATAACTAGGTTTGAGACTTCAGGAAACAAGGCAAGACAGATTCCTGGTCCAATGAGTCCAAATAGCGTCATCAGGCGACGCACTCGAATCACTGGCCAACCCACCAAAATCATTTGATCAGCAAGGTGGCCCCAGCCTGTCAAAATAATCATTAAAATGTCAGTACCACTGGATATTAAGCTGTTGCCTTGGCTTCAAGCTCATCTTGACATGAATCCAGTGGATTGCAAGTTAAAGCTGCCATTTTCATGCAGTCCACTGTCTTCCTTTCGGGGGATGGGGGACGGTGAGTGACGTCTGTATATTGGTGCCACTGCAAAAAGGCGAACCTCTCCAGGACTACTGGATATTATAAAATATTAAACTGCATATACAGGCTGCATTGTATCTTTTAGATAATTTTTAAAAAACCCGATTAATGAGACAGAAGAAATTATACGAGAAGCTATTCAAGCAAGTAAACATTTCATAACACTGAATAATTCTGGGGACTGCAACTGCAAACCATTTATGAGAACCTCATTGTAAGCTCCACAAAATGAGAGTTATAGCTTCTCTTGTCCTCATTCCCTGCATTATACAGTGCACCCCCACACAATGCGAACTCACACGATGCGAATCACCTACAATGCGAGGTCAACCCAGAAAATGCTTATTTTTATCGAATGCGAAATCTGTGAATCGAATTTCCCAACATGCGAATCGGCTGTATGATTCCAAGGCAAAAATGGACTTCCTGCCATTACTTCGAAAGTCAGGCTGGACAATATGAGTCAGTCACATGAAGACAGGTGGCTGGCAAAGAGCCAGATTCAAAATGGCGGACGGCTGGCCAGCTATCTGCATGCCATTTATCAACGTTACTGGGTAAACAAACATTTCTTCTCCATATTGCAGCAAGAACACATGTACCTCAGATCCTGTGGTTTGTTTTAGCATCATAGCAGTACCCACCTGTCCAGTTCTCAACTTTGAAGGCTTTATGTCACCTCCAGGAGACCTCGGCAGTGACAGTGAGAGTAACAACGGGGCGCCCCGCCCCACGGGGCAAGAGTGGACGCCCCGAGTCTCAAATACCCACCCACTCCCTTCCTTCTTAACAAGCCCAGCAGTCATTTAAATAAAGGTACATGGTGTTGTATTTGTTGTTTTATTTGTTGGTCCAGCTAGAAGAATTGTTAGACAAATTATTAGCAGGGTAAAGTAGGCTGAAGCGGAACCCGAAGACCAAGCCCTGGGTGGGCTGTCCACCATATACCATTTTTCCCATAAGTTCTTTGGTTCACACAATGCAAAATCGTAGAATGCGAGGGGTTTTGCCGCCCATATACTAGCGTTGTGTGAGGGTGCACTGTATCAACAATTCCAAATAAAAATGTATAAATACATTACACTGAATATAACATTCACAATATTTCCTGTCATCTATAGAAAAGTGCTCATTAAGGTCAAATAATCTTTTAATTTCTTCAAAATGTAATTTTCTTCTAGCTGGTATCAAAGTTTTATTCAGTATTAGTGATGCCTACAGTACCAAAATGAAAGGATTAAAAGTCAGCAGTATCCTTCACTAATAAATTCTTAAAGCAAAGTCACATGTACAAATTTATCATCATCATCATCATCATCATCATCGTACAGACCTCCTTTCCCACCCTAGGGCAGGGTGAGGAGTAGCAATGTCCTGATAGCCTGAGTTTGCCCATCCAGTGGGCCATGCTTCCATTCACTCATCATTCAAGCCCTCAGAATCCTGGCTTTATCTGATACGCCAAAATATTCACAACATTCTGTAGCTTCACATAAACGTATCCCACAGAGTCAATCCAGATGCTGTCACGTTAAAAAGGGGTGCTAAACCCCTTATTATGCGCTTCTCCTCACAATATTCACCCAGCCAGGTCGATCTCTTGTCAGTCCTAGCCTCACCGACTTCCATACCTCTCTTCCTCAAACACTCATCCACCTCTGTCATATCCTTCCAACCTTTCCATGGCCTACCTTGCCTCCTTCCTCCTTCAAACTCACTCAGATTTACCTTTTTCACCACTCTATTGTTATCCATTCTCTCCACATGACCATACCATCTCAGTACACTCCACGATTCTGGTGTCCACAGACTTCCTCACTCCACATCTTTCATGAATCAAAGTATTTCGTATCTTATCCACTCTTTGTACTCCACATACATTCCTCAGCAGTCCCATCTATACTGCTCTTACTCCTGACTTTTCATTTTCATGCCACACCGTTGTCTCACATCCATATGTTAAAGTTGGCACTAACACTCCTTCATGTAAGCCTCGTGCAGCTGTAACACTCAAGCCTCTGTTCTTATCAAGGCCTTCATAGCACCAGCTACTTTCCTTCCTTGTGTCACTCTACTTTCCACTTCTTTTGCACATTTTCCTCTCTTTTCTATCACTGTACCCAGGTATTTGAATTCTCTCACCAATTCCAGTCTCTCTTCATTCACTGTAACATCACACTGGGATTCACCTTCTCTCTCAATAACCATCACTTTACTCTTTTCTATATTTACTCTCAAGGCACGATGCTCACAGACATTAGCAAAACTCTGCACTGGTCTACCAAGTTCTTGTGTAGTATTTGCAAGTAGTACTGCATCATCAGCATACAGTACAACAAATTTGAGATATTCCATCCATCACCATTTATTACCAGTGCCATGCCTCTCTCCATTACTTATGTTTTTACTTCTCTTATCACCCCATCCATATATATATTGTACAACCATGGGGACATCACACAACCTTGTTGCACGCCCACACCAATCGTAAACCATTCAGTTAGATGCCCATTTACCCTTACACATGCTTCACTACCATCATAAAAACTCTTGACGGCACCTAGCAGCTTACCATCTACACCATACATGCGCAAAATCTTCCACAATCCTTCTCTGTCTACTTTGCCATATGCTTTTCCAGATCCATGAATGCCATAAACACCTTATAGTCCTTCTCACAATCCTTCTTCACTATCTGTCGTACCGCAGATATTTGATCCACACATCCTCTGCCACTCCTAAAGCCACCCTGTTCATCACTTACTAGGACTTCTGATATCTCTCTTACTTTCTTTATAATAATTCTTCCATATGCCTTCTCTACCACACTCAATAAACTTATGCCATGATAATTCTTGCACTCACTTCACTCACCCTTATTTTTGTACAGGGGTACCATCACAGCCTTTTTCCACTCTGCTGGCACAGTTTCACTCATCCATGCCTTTTTACATATCTCCAACAAGCACTTCATTCCACCCTCTCCACTAGACTTAATCTTCTCTGCATACAACTCATCAACCCCAGCTGCTTTCCCATTTTTGAGCCGCTTCACAGCGTTCTTCACCTGTGCGAGTGTCACGTTTCCTTCCACTGCATTCCTTCTCTGCACATCCCCATTTGGTTGACAGCTGCCCTGCCCTCCTACCCTCTTTATTCCCAATCATCAGGCTTTCAAAATATTCTTTCCATCTGGTCCTTAGTTCTTCCTCATGGGTTAATAATCAACCACTTACATCCTTCACACTTTCACATTTCTTTCTGCTGTCACTTCTACATTTCCACACCTCTTTCCAGAATAACTTCAGAGTAATTTGTATTCATTTTTCTTGCTAGATCATTATTTACCTCCTTTTTCCTCTTCAGTAGTCTCTTTATGTGCTTCTTGCTGTCAGTACATTCATTTCTTATTTCAACTGAACCTCTGTCTTGTAACCACTCTATCCACTTCTTCCTCTTTTCCTCCACTGCTCTCTTTTTCATCCCACCATGGCGTACCTTTCTTCTTTGTTGTTACTCTTGCCACACCACACACCACTTTAGTATTCCTAACTAAGTAATCTCTATATGCATTCCACAGGCTGTCCAGATCCATTTCATTCCAGTTCATTGATTCTAACTCCTCCCCTACTTTGGTCCTGTATTCATCTGCCATTTCTTTGATCCTCAGCTTCTCGACTTTCAGTCTTTCTCTCTGACTGCTCCTCTCTCTCCTGGTCCACCTCACATCTCTCAGCTTGATCTTGCATACCACAATCATACAATCTGACAGACCTCCACATCATCCTCTCACGGCCCTCATATCAGCAAACATTTCCAGCATCAACCTCTCTATGAGCACGTAATCAATCAGGCTCCTTTCAACACGATCCCCATTCCCTCAATACCATGTATATTTATGTGGATCTTTATGTTTGAAATAAGAGTTACAAATGCACAACCTCCTTTCTTGACATGTAGCGCCTGAGCATTTCTCCCACTGTTTCATCCAGCTTATCCCAGTCTCTCCAATTCACTCTTCACCATCTTCAGATTTCTTATACAGTATTTAAGAAATATGATTATGAAGGCTAAGTCCACATAAAATACAGCAGACCCTTGTTATGCAATGAACCAATATGTGATGAATCACTTACACGTTGATGAAAAAGGATTTTTAAATAAATACATACATTAATAGAATTTTCACTTATATGATTATTATGATCCTATACAAAGCCTCGCTGGTCAGTGTACAATAACTATTTTCAATTATACAGTCACTGACATGCAAAATTACAGTAATCTGTGTGTTCCAAGATGGCCTTTGAACTCATCACTGTCAGGTGTGTTAGTCTCAGTGATGGAATAATAGTGTGGTGTTGGAATTCAAGCAGCAAGTGAATAATAGTGTGGTGTTGGAATTCAAGCAGCAAGTGACATGCAGTGAAATAAAACAATTCCCATCTTACATGATTTGGAAACCAATTTTTAAACTTATTTTTTGTGGTAAGCAGCAAGTGCAGTGATATGAAATAACTACCAGTTTAGGTTAGTCAGAAACTTGTTTCTGGACTTTGTTAGGTGAGTGACCCTTGGCCAAAAACATATCCCCATTGAATCCATGCTATAACCGACTCAATATACCATATGACATGCATATGATGGATGTTTTCAAGTGCATCCTCACTCTAAAACAAGGGCAAGCTGTACAGTACTTCTTTAACCCTTTGGATGCAGTTAGTTTCTCTGTGCTCAGTAAAATCATCCGTTGTAAGCTGGACTAAATAAAGTTTTTTCTGTATTCTCAGTCAAAACTTAATTGTGGAATGCTTGAACATTTTTCGATGGCCTAGGTTTCTCTTGAGTACAGTGAAATCATCAACATTAACTAAAATTAAATGCAAGCCAAAGTTAAAACTAAGTTCAAATTACATACAGCATTATTAACCACAGCTAAGCACATTCTTCAAACTTACCAACAGCACATAAGGAGTTGATGATATAAGGCACAGCAGTGAGACTCATGCTTTCTGTGTTGGCTCCTAGAGTTCGAGACAAGTAGGTAGGCAGCCACTGCATGATGATATAGTTGCTCCAGTTCATGGCAAAATGTGCAATATAAATGGACCAGAGTGACCAGTGGCTTACCCACTCCATCCAAGAAACACATTCAGCTTCCTACAAAGAAAATATAATTGTTGAACTGCTGGACACATTTTTCATTGTTGTTAGGCTTATTCCAGTGGGCAGTAAAAATTAATACAGTACAGTACATACATTTAACTCATCATCGTCCTGAGAATTACAGTATATCACTTACTGTGATTCCATGCTGTATTGCAACTACTGTGCTTTATGATGATCTGGTAATACTCCCATTTGTCATTGTGCTTTTCAGAGTATAACACACAATTATCTAAGCAAATTCAGTAAAAATAAAGTACTGGTACCTTTTCAATAAGCTTCTGTCCCTCTTCATCTGCTTGAGTGGGTGGATTATGATAGATAAGCAACCAGCACACAACCCAGACCAAACCCACAGCACCAAACAGTTCAAAACCAACACGCCAATCCATGTGAGGTACAAACTGAAATACACCATCAATGTCATCACTGTCATCATCATCATCATCATTTTTATGATCACCATAAGTATTATCATCATCATTTTTGTGATCTCTTTAAGTATTATTATCATCATCATCATCAGAAGATCCTGTTCCATTATCTCCAATTAGGCTAGCATGCCAATGGAATAATGAAGCAGCTGTAGCTAATAACTGAAGTTCCATAGGATATGATGATATAATACTGACAGCAGAACAAGTCTTGTATTGTTAGTCTTTTTTTTTCTGACCTCTTACTTTGTGAGAAGAGAGGAAGAAATCACCAGGATGGAAGTTGTGGAAGCAATGAAGAAAGTTAAAATGGGGAAAGCCCCAGGAATTGATGGAGTGTGTGGTGAAATGCTGAAGCATGGGGGAGAGATAGTAATAGAATGGATGTGGAAGGTGTGCAGATTGGCTTGAGAGGAGGGTAGAGTCCCGGAGGATTGGAAGTCAGGTATAATTATTCCTCTGTACAAAGGAAAAGGGGAAAAAGCAGTGTGTGGTAATCAGAGGGGCATTTGCCTTCTCAGTGTAATAGGAAAAATATATGGTAGGATACTTATTGACAGAGTTAGGGAAATTACTGAGGAATTAGTTGAAGAAAAACAAGGAGGTTTTAGGAAGGGAAGAGGTTGTGTAGACCAGATATTCATTCTTAGATCCTTAGTGGAAAAGTTTCTAGAGAAGGGCAAGAAGTTGTATGCAGCCTTCATGGATCTGGAGAAAGCGTATGACAGGGTGGATAGACAAGGTTTGTGGAAGGTATTAAGAATATATGGAGTGGATGGGAAGTTGTTGAAGGCAGTGAAGAGTATGTATGAGGGTGCTAAGGCTGCAGTGCGTGTGGATGGCAAACTGAGTGAATCTTTCCATTTGAAGGTTGGATTGAAACAAGGATGTGTCATGTCTCCATGGTTGTTCAATCTGTATATGGATGGGGTTATAAAAGAGATACAAGGTCGGGCAGTGGATGTTGGAGCGGCCCTAGTGAGAGAGGGCAGTGTTTGGAAACTACCTGTACTGTTGTTTGCAGATGATACTGTGTTGTTGAGTGAAGACGAAGGGGAGCTGCAAGGCTTGGTAGATGAGTTTGGGAGAGTGTGTAAGAAACGGAATCTAAAGGTGAATGTGGGGAAGAGTAAAGTGATGGTCTTCGAGAGAAGTGAAGCCAGTGAGTGTACAGTGAGATTGGATGGGAAGGAAATGGAGAATGTGAGTGAATTTAAGTACTTGGGCAGTGTGATGAGTAAGGATGGTAGTCTGGAGGGTGAAGTGCTCGAAAGGGTACAGCAGGGAAGGAAGGTTGCTGGTTCGTTGAAAGCAGAGATAAGAAACAGGGAGGTGAGCATGGAAGTGAAAAAGTTGTTACATGACAGTATTGTGATACCAACTCTGACATATGGAAGTGAAGCTTGGACCCTGTTGGAAGGACAGAAGTCAAGAGTGAGAGCAGTGGAAATGAGTTATTTGAGAGGAGCATGTGGAGTCACATGGAGAGACAGACTAACAAATGAGGAAGTGAAGGAGCATTGTGGTGTGGTTGAGGATGTGATGGGAAGCGTTAGGAGAAACACGTTAAGGTGGTTTGGGCATGTGGAGAGGATGGAGAGTGAAAGATTGACGAGGAGAGTGTATGTGAGTGAGGTGGAGGGGGCGAGAGGGAGGGGGAGGCCGAGGATGAGATGGAGGGATGGAATGGAGAGGTATATGAGAGAGGGGGGTGTGAGTTGGGAGCGTGGTAGTGAAATGGCAGAGGACAGAATGACATGGAGGCGATTTGTTTGTGGCCACCCCGTTCGGGATTGAGGCGTCTGGCAATAGATAGATAGATAGAAGTGGATGAAGGGTATAAACAAGGGAGATATTAGCAAGGTACTTAAAGTGAACATACAGGATAGAACTAGAAGTAATGGTTTCAAACTAGAAAAATTCCGTTTCAGTAAGGAAATAGGTAGAAATTGGTTTGGTAATAGAGTAGTAGATGAATGGAATAAGCTTCCTAGTAAAGTAGTTGCTGCCCCTTCCATTGTGAGTTTCAAGAATAGGCTAGATAAGCATATGACAAATAAGGGGTGGGTATAGAAAAAGAAAAAGAAAAAAAATCTTATAACCAATACTAATTCATACTTTTTCCTTTTCAGGTTACACTATGATAGTCTCTGTTCTCCTTTCACACTTTCCTATAAAATGTCCATGCCAGTTTTTCTATGCTGCGTGGTGTTCTTTCTGACTTTTTCCTGCCGGCTTCGGCTGGAGGGTTTGGAGGGCAGGGGGGAGCCTTCTTCTTTGCTGTCCTTATCTCATCCTAGTAGTTCAGTTACTCTTCTAGGAGCTGCCTAGCACGGGTCAACAGGCCTACTGCAGTTATCCTCTCTTCTTATGTTCTTATGTAAAAGACAAACACAAACTATGAAAAAAATACAAAATTATCATCATCATCATCACCCTGACCTTTCCCACCTAGGGCAGGGTGAAAGTAGCAGGATCCAGATAGCCAAGGTTTGCCCAGTTCAATGGGCCACATTTCTGTTCACTCATCATTGAAGCCCACAGAATCCTGGCTTCATCTGATAGGCCAAAAGGTTTCACCATGTACTGTAGCTTCACATATACCTATCCAACAGTCAATGCAAATGCCGTCATGTTAAAAAGGGGTGCCAAATCCATGGTCATGTGCTTCACACAAAATTCATCCAGCTTGCTAGATCTCATCAGTCCCTTAGCCTCACCAACTTCCATACTTCTCTTCCTCACACACTCATGCACAATACTCTCCACCTTCTTCTTGGCGTACCTTACCTCCTCGCTCCTTCAAATTTGCTCAGATATACCTTCTTCACCACTCTGTCATCATCCATTCTCTCCACATGACCATACCATCTCAGTACACTATCTTCAATTCTTAAAACCATCGTTACTGTTACTGTTCTCACCTGCTTTACAAAGGATGACCATAACTTGCTGTTGGATAAATTTCTCCTAAGTGAATCACCATCAAGCTTGGGAAGAATCTCTGATATTACTTTAGCTAATTCCATCAACAATTGTAAATTTTCTTGTTTTTCCTTGTAGGTTTTTCTGATACAGCTCAAACATATTTGCAACAGAGCAATATGCAGCCCTGGTAAGCCAAATTTTGAGAGATCTGGCTCAACATCTGCTAGTTTTTGAAACAGGGGCAATAAAGTGAGAATCTTCTTGGGTGGCAGCAGCTCTGCTGTTACTGTCTCTTTATAAAGCCGCTGACACACCTCACCAAGACAGTCTACATCTGTAAAAAAACAAACAAATTATAAGAATTTTAAGAAAAGCTATCTTAAGCTTTAATCATACAAAGGCCATGTAAGTAGTCATATTTTTTCCCAACTTCAAATACTGGATGGGGATTCCCTAATATAAATTTGTGCAAAATTTCCAGCCTCAATCAATCATCTTTGATTAAATGACACCTATTTTATTCAACATTTTGTTAACTCACTTTTATTCAACATTTTGTTAACTCACTTAAGCATAGCTCTAAACTCAATTCAATGGACCTATTGTATAACTAACAAATACACTTACTGTGCATTTACAGAAACATGGAGTCTAAGGTGAATGTTTAAAAATTGTATGTACAGTACTGTACTTCAATTTATACATAACCTTTCCTAACATAACAAAGTCTACCTGATCAAAAGCATATCTGTGAGTTGAAGGGAGACTAACCTGACCTCTTTTACCAATTAAAAATTGGGTGGGGAAGGGTTAAAAAAAAAAAAAAAAAAAGGAAGCATGATAATGACTATCCATGGTACATCCAGTGAGAGAAGCCGGATACTCATTCACCCTCCAATCAAGACTCCAGAATCCTAGCTCGATCTCAGAGGTTAAAAAGCATTAATTAACATACAAGGTATTGGGTGTCAGTTAAAACATGGAAAGCTATCACATGCATATTGAAAACTGATCAGATGAAGGAATGACTGGAACAAAAATATGTACCTAAAATAGACTTCTCTAATGCATGAGGAATGAGCAGTCTTGTTGCATCATCTTCATCCTCAAAGGTGACAATCCAGGTTCTCAAAGTTTCTGTCAACTTGGTGAAAGTAGATCCTGCTGCACTTGCACTTTCTTCCTGGTCTAAGAGACGGGATAGGAGGGGTGCCTGGGCTGGAAGACTAGGCTGATGTTTCTTGAAGTACCTGGATAACGTGCGGGCATGAGGTGGGTGCTGCTTTACCAGGTGGCAGCACAGAATAGCACATGGGGGTTGGCACTGCATTAAGTTCTTCATGTCTTCTGTCAAAACAATGTATAAATATTTTTTCAGCATAGGCTTCACCTATAATCCTTAAACAAAGAAATAGTAAGCACAAAACTACACTCTTTTCACTCTAACTTGGCCTATAACTGCCACCTCTCTATGTTGAATACTGAGCTGTAACAGGTGGTACGTGGGGGTACCCATTATCTCCACTAAAGGAGAATTATCAAACAGATGGGGTGGTGAGAGAACCAGCAACAAAAGGGAGAAAACATAGTAGGAAAACTATCAAAGAGCATGCCTAGTAAAATGGGCCACACAGCTAACACTGGTATGTGCCAATCAAGGCAATAATCAGATATAATACTAGTGTATATGGCATAATGTTCAGACTTATTCAGTTCATGCACCTTAATAAAACAAATACTGTACCATGCATACATAATAGCGCTAGTTATGTATCAATAATCACTGTTCAGTAAAGTATATGCCAAAACATTACTTCATTATCACTTACCAGGAGAAAGCTGTTCACACTTTCCAGAATCCATAACTTGTATCAAAAGCTTTTCAAAGTCATACATTATTTTCTCAAACTGTGGATTCTTTTCTTCTGCTGAGCTCCCAAACTCCAAGAACTTGGCAAAGGCAAACTGTACTGACTGAGAACTTAGTACTCTCTTAGCACTTGTTGTTTTCTGGATCAGCTGTATTAATTCAAGAATCAAGGTGCTATGAGATGGCTGATGTAAACAAAGGGCCTCAAGACATATCATAAATAAATTTTGCAGATCTTCATAACTAACAACTGTGTCCTTTGAAGAGAGAAATGGTGCAAATGGACTGTACACATCAATACCATCCCTTCTACTTGAAGGATTCTGAAGATTTTGAACCAGAATTTTGAAATAGGGATAGGTATTTGGTGCAAATATACAATGTTTCCTTAAGGCTAAATCAATGAACTCTTCTGTCAGTTCAGTAACTGGTGACCGTTTGTTACAGAAAGGCTGATATGAAGCTAATATCCTGGGGTGTTCCAAAACCATCTGGAGGACACATTCTGCATATTTTTTATCATTATCTTCACTGAGAGTTTCGTAAAGTCGTCTCAGGAGATGTGTATACTTCTTCACCATTTTTGCTCCTTTCTTTTCTAGGCTTAGCTCCTTCATTCCAGTCTTTTCTGAGTTCAGCTGTAAGCATAAGTATATTAAAAGTTGCGTGATTACCAGGTCCAGGTCTGCTTTGTCCAACACATTCAAAAGCTTGCTGCCTTCCAGTAATTTCTCTACTGTGGCCCAGTCATGAGTCATGAAGAGATATCTGAATATATCTGAGAGGCCAACACCATCAGACAACTGTACATTGTCCTTACTTTGTTTATGCTTTTTCTTAACCCAGCACCTGAGATATGCCTTCAGATCTGAGGAGATAACTGATTCTTCTTTCAAGAGCATATCAACAAGTATGCCAGGATCACTCAAGGAATAAAGATAATCATTCATCACAGAAGAGAAATAGTCAACATAATCTGGGTCGGGGTTGCTATGCAGTAATTCCAATGCACCAAAAACCAGTCGGGAGAATGGCAGAGACACTGCATGCTGAGACACATCTTCATTGTCAACAATTTCCAAGGTTTCTATTGCCGTCAAAACAGACTCAGTTTCTACAATGGTACTGGAATTTAAGTCAAGAGTTGCTTTAGATCCAATTTCAACAAGCATATCCGTATACTGGCTAAGAGATGCAACAGTCTTCTGGATTACTCTAGTTAAAAAGGAGGAAAGCTTTACTATATTGTTTTTCAAAATATGTCTCAACCAAAATTTAATATTGCCATCATAATGAGCAGCCAATCCAGTTTTGGCAAGTGCACTGGACAAATTGCTCTGACATGTTTCTGTTACTGACAGCATCAATGTGGCATCTCCATTCTCTGATGAGTGTTGCTTTGATTCTGCATAAGTACTAATCAATTGGTACAAGACATTCTTTTCCATATGTTCCATAGATTCTTCAGTCAAAGGAGTATCCACAACACAATCTTGACTTATCTTACTATCAGCCAAGAAACCCAGACACAGAACCTGAAGCTCAAACTTGACTTTACTGCTACCAACTTCATCATCAGGATGGTCACGAACATTCTGTAGCATCTCTACTGGTTTAATTGCCTTGAACACTGTCTGGCTTGGCAGTAATTCAGCATACATAGTTAAAGTCTTGGCAATACTGAGTAACTGTGATGTGACTGAGACTGTTTCAGCAGCATCTGCATCACCCAGGTTCTCTTCAAAATTCTTCTCTACAAACTCTACACCTGCTGCTAAGTTCCAACAATGAGCTATAGCACTAACAGGCATTAAAACACTAAATACTGATGCTATTAATTTCCTTCGCATATCCTCTTTAACTGCTACAGAAAGAGTATGACTTTGTTTTATACTTTCACAAGTTTCTTTTGCTTTTGTAAGAATGGCGTATGATAACATCATTCCACAGTGCCTGACTTGTCCATAGGGTGATTCAAGTAATGATTTAAAAAGATTCTGATTCAGGGGATTTGGCACCAGACAAGCTAAAACACCTGATACTCCCCTGGTTTCCATTTTTTTCCACGGAGCTTGGCATGCAATGGTCTGAGAGATCATGTCTATTATTGAAATAAAAGATTTCTTTGGCCTTGGCTTGAGGAGAGTCTTTAATGTTGGAAAATATGTCTTCAGGAGGTCCGGACAAACACCTAAGACTTTGCTCATCAGCTCACTGCATTCTGAAGTCTGCCAAGGTGTCTTCATATGGGATAAGATACTATACACATACCAATTATTGGACTGGATCTGTCCCTTCTGCTCTTTTTCCCGAAACACAATGCCATGCTTGTAAGAGGTGCAGAGAGTGAGCATAAATTTGTGCAACACTTTTCTGATTTGAGTTCTTTCATCTGAAACAGTATTTGCAACTTCATTCTCCAACTCCTCTATGTTTTCACTCTTTGTAAATTTGCCCATTGGTCCACTCCATTTGTAAAGGTCCAGAAGTGGCTTGGTTGTTGTAGGTGTAAATAACTGAACTTTCGCCGTCTTGCTGACAGATGGATTAAGCAAGATTGATTCATGCATCACCTTCAAGACATTGATGACACGTTCACAAGGATCCCAAATAAGACCCGGGAATATGGCAGGCAGAACATCTGATGGGAAAAGAAATTACAACAATTATTCTTGGACTGTGGAACTATCTCAGTCATAAATGTTCAACTTATCAGCAACTAATCATAAGTAACTAACACTCTCTAATATCATGTACTGTACTACCGTACACTATCAAATGAATTGTGAAACAGTGACACTAAGTGAATTATGAGTATGACCCTGTTGGAAGGACAGAAGTCAAGAGTGAGAGCAGTGGAAATGAGTTATTTGAGAGGAGCATGTGGAGTCACATGGAGAGACAGACTAACAAATGAGGAAGTGAAGGAGCGTTGTGGTGTGGTTGTGGACGTGATAGGTGGTTTGGGCATGTGGAGAGGATGGAGAGTGAAAGACTGACGAGGAGAGTATGTGAGTGAGGTGGAGGGGGCGAGAGGGAGGGGGAGGCTGAGGATGAGATGGAGGGATGGAGTGGAGAGGTACATGAGAGACGGGGGTGTGAGTTGGGAGCGGGGTAGTGAAATGGCGGGGGACAGAGCGACATGGAGGCAATTTGTTTGTGGCCACCCCGTGTGGGATTGAGGCGTCTGGCAATAGATGGATAGATAAACTAAAACATCAGCATCACATACTGTAGTTCTTTCTTGAAATCTTTTACATTCAAGCATAAGCTTTGCCGAGTTTTATATTTTCAGCATACATAGTTAAGGTCTTGGCAATACTGAGTAACTATGATATGACAGAGACAGTTTCAGCAGCATCTACATCACCCAGGTTCTCTTCAAAATTCTTCTCTACTAACTCTACACCTGCTGCTAAGTTCCAACAATGAGCTATAGCACTAACAGGCATTAAAACACTAAATACTGATGCTATTACTTTCCTTCGCGTATCCTCTTTAACTGCTACAGAAAGAGTATGACTGTTTTATATTTTTACAATTTTCTTTTGCTTTTGTAACAATGGAGTATGTTAACATTATTCTACAGTGCCTGACTTGTCCATAAGATGATTCAAGTACTGTAATGATCTAAAATGATTCTGATTCAGGGGATATGGCACCAGACAAGCTAAAATACCTGAAACTCCTGAAACTCCCTTGGTTTCCATTCTTTTCATGGAGCTTGGCATGCAATGGTCTGAGAGATCATGTCTACTATAGAAATAAAAGATTTTTTTGGCCATGGCTTGAGGAGACTCTTTAATGTTGGAAAATGTCTTTGGGAGGTCCGGACAAACACCTAAAGCCGCGTTTTTGTCGTCCAAGCTGGCAGATCAGATTCAAACCCATCTTCGGTGAAACCAAGTTGCGCCGTTTTCATTGGCCAAAGTGATACGAAGCTGGCCCAAGCATTTGTCATCGAAACCAAGACCGTCTTCATCTCTCACCCAAGCGTGATCGGAAGCAGTCTTGGTGTAGCTTGGGAATGGTGAGATTGGCCAGCAAGGACACGTAAATTATAAATATCATGAAATCAGCAAGATGTACATAAAATTAGGGTGCAGATGGCTAATATTAATGACAAATAGAGCCAATTCAGCACATATAACAGCTACGTGTACGTTGCATATTTGTCAGATGATCCTCTTCGGCAAACCCCTCTGTTCACTTTACGATCGGCAAGTGTAATATTTCAGTTCTACATATCCTGGGCTGTTTTTGCGGACAGAAACCAAGTGCCCCAAGACGCGCTTTGAATCCCAAGCTCCAGCTTGGACGAAAAAAACACGGCTTAAGGCTCTGCTCATCAGTTTACTGCATTCTGAAATCTTCCAAGGTGTCTTCATATGGGATAAGATATTAAACACATACTAATTATGGGACTGGATCTGTCCTGTCAGCTCTTTTTCCCGAAACACAAAGCCATGCTTGTAAGAGCTGCAAAGAGTGAGCATAACTTTGTGCAACAATTTTCTGATTTGAGTTCTTTCATTTGAAACAGAGTTTGCAACTTCACTCTCCAACTCCTCTATGTTTTTACTCTTTGTAAATTTGCCCATTGGTCCACTCCATTTGTAAAGGTCCAGAAGTGGCTTGGTTGTTGTAGGTGTAAATAACTTCTCATTTTCAAATCAACTTGAGTTCTATGCTCTCTTTGTAATAACCTCTTCAATCTGATGGCATTTTTTTTTTCTTTAATCTTGCTACTTTCAGATGATTCAATGGAGAAAAAGCCTCTAGCATGAAGACAATATTACACCTCTCCAATTAAAAAACTCTTACTGTTTGAAGATAACAAAAATGAAATATATAAAAGATGCTACTCCATCAAAGGGTTTAATCTTTCACTCTCCATGTATTAAACGTCCAGGCCACCTCCTTACATTCTGTTTCGAAATCCGGTACATCCATAACTTGTTCATTTCTATACTTATTTCTGAAGGTGAACTCTACAAGCACAACACAAATAACTCATCTCTCCTGCTCTAAGATACTATTCTGATATTACTGACACCTTACTCCACAAAGTCAAAGATGGCATAAATTGTCATACAAGGACCTCCTTGCACACTTTTTGCAATTTGAGGACTCTCTCCAAAGCAGAACTAAATAAAGAGGGAGCCACAAGAATGAAAAATGCAACTGTTTTTGTGAATGGTGATGGAGACTGTCTGTACCCATTTCATTAAGAAAGGTTTCTTATATGATCAATAAAATCACCATGGAAATCAAATAAGGCAAAAGCCAAGCAGCTGGCAACACTCAAAACCCTCAAGCAGAAGGACTTAGTCAATCACAAAGTCCAGCCACTTCAGTGACTGGCCATACTAGAGTTGATTAATGATCAGCTGGTGTGATCTGGTAAAGTACCCCAGTTCCCCAGAAGCAGAAAAATACTACTGACATAACGGCTCCTCTTGTGACAAATTTCAAACACAACAAACAAAGGGTGGCTCCATGGAACATAAGCAGTAGCTACCTTACACATATCATTATGAAAACAGTACTGTAGCTATGATGTTCTGAATGCATAAAGGATGCAAAGCTGGATGTGTCAGGGCCAGCTACTATGCTTCTGACATCAATTCACTCTCCTGGCAGTATCTGCCAGGGATGTTGGATAATACCAATCTTTTATATATATTTATACTACTTTAAAGTAACACCAGATACAATACTGGAATATGATATCAGGCAACAAACAAATAAACATGAGCAGCAGTAGTTCTTGTTGCTCATATCAAAATACTGACCTTTTTTGAGCAGAAACTGCTGGATGATATGAGGCTCTTCAGTTGAGTTAAGGAAAGCCAGCATCATGTATATGCACCAGGCACGAACGTCCCACACATCTTTCACACTCTGACGGTTGGCAATGAGTGAGATGTTGATCTGGCTCCAGTTTAACGACACCAACACTTCATTAGCTGCCTCCCCTCCAAGAAGCACCATACCTGAAAGCAGAAAGTAATGAATTTTATGCAGCTAGAAAATTGTATTGCATTGTTGCTGTGGCCCCAGGCTCATCTGGATGTGGACCTGGAGGACTGTAGTAACTAGCCACTTACTGTCACAACCTTCTTTCTGATCATCAGTATCGGTTCCGTCAGGGACGCTTCACTGGCGATCTTCTCACCAACCTTTCAGAATCCAGGTCATCCTCCTTTCGGGACTTTGGCGAAAGCTTTGCCATTGCACTTGACATCTCAAAGGCTTTCGATCAAGTCTGGCATAAATCTTTAATTTCCAAACTGCCCTCCTACGGTTTCTATCCTTCTATCTGTGCCTTCATCTCTAGCTTCCTTTCTGGTCGTTCTATAGCTGCAGTTGTAGACGGCCATCGTTCTTCTCCTAGTCCTATCAACAGTGGTGTTCCTCAGGGCTCTGTCCTATCACCAACTCTCTTCCTTTTATTCATCAATGACCTTCTAAGCTGTACATCTAACCCTATCCACTCATATGCTGATGATTCCACCCTTCACCTTTCTATTCGGTTTCCGCAACGTCCATCTCAGCAGTTACTTCAACAAAAAAGGGATGAGGCTATGGCACACCTCATGTCTGACTTGGCTCGTATCTCTGATTGGGGTAAAAATAATCTTGTTACTTTTAATGCATCAAAGACTCAGTTCTTACACTTATCAACCAGACAAAATCTTCCTCAGGAATACCCACTAATGTTTAATAATGTCCAGCTCAGTCCTGTATCATCCTTGAATATGCTTGGGGTTTCATTCTCTCGGGATTTGTCTTGGAAAGAACATATTACATCTCTTCTGAAATCTACTTCCAAGAGATTAGGTGTGCTAAGCTGATTCCAAACTTTCTTTACCCCTGCACAGTTGTTGACCTTGTACACGGGTTTTATTCACCCGTGTATGGAGTACAATTCTCATGTGTGGGGAGGCTCCCCACATGCAGCTCTTTTCAATAGGGTGGAGTCAAAAGTTTTTTGTCTCATTAACTCTCCTCCTCTTACTGATTCCCTTCAACCTTTGTCTCTTCGCCGAACTGATGCATCTTTATCTCTCTTCTATCGCTACTTCAATGGTCACTCTTCCTCTGAACTGTCTGCTTGCATCCCTCCACCTCTACGACGGGCAAGTAGTACCCGTCTAGCAACAAACTCTCATCCCTTTTCTGTCCAATTCTCTAATGCAAGAGTTAACCGTTACTCCCAGTCCCTCATTTATGCAACTGGTCATCTCTGGAACTGTCTTCCTCTGTCTGTATTTCCTACTTCCTATGATCTCCAGTCTTTCAAACGGAGTGTGTCCAGGCATCTCGAAATGAACAGATCTTGAATTTGGCTCTTTTGTATTGTTTTTGCTTTTTCTTGGAAGGAACAGTATGCAGGCCCGTGGCCTTTGGTTCCTTCTTCCTTGCATTAAAAAAAAAAAAAAAAAAAAAAAAACTTCAGCTGGTTGGTCTAACCATTTCAGCTGGTGGTCCAAGAGATGTTCTGTTGCAGTTAAACTGAATGTTTACTTTCCTGTGATGTGAGAATGAGGTTTATTAGACAAGTAAGTGTGCTGTGTGAGGGGATGCATTACAATGATGGCATAGTGGATCATTTGTGAGCTGTGTCTTGTGTTGAAAGTAAAGAAGAGAAGTGTGCTAGCCACATCACAGTCTGATTAGATAAACTTGTGTTCCTTTAGGAGAGACAGCTTCAATGGGATGAATGTCTTGTGGAGCATGGATGTCATTTGGCTGGCTGTGGTAGCTATCGCATGTGTTCTTGTACGATGCTGGGTGGAGGAGGAGGAGGCTTCTGTTACCCTCCCAGTTTGCACAGCTACTTTCTTTGCCTTTTCCTAGACATTTCTCTACTATTTTCATCTAATCCAGCTGACTTATTCATGTTCAGTCAATTAATTACTGCCATAAGAAGAATCAAAAGAATGAAAAATTGTCTTCAAGATAAATGGCAGATATGAACCAATATTGAGTAAAACTCAGTTTGAGATCACTAAATACAGAATTTGCATCATAACCTGTTGGTATAAAGAGGCACAGCCTAGGGCAGATGAGCTAGTATAAAGAGGCACAGCCTAGGGCAGATGTGCTCGTATAAAGAGGCACAGCCTAGGGCAGATGTGCTCGTATAAAGAGGCACAGCCTGTGTTGGACATGTTGGTATAACGAGGCACAGCCTATGATAGGCCATTTCAGAGTTGACCAGCTGAGTATGTAAGTGACATAAGTGGACAGAAATGGGATGAGTGAAAGTTGCATACTTGCATACCTGCTGCAAAAGAAGAGGACGAGAAATCATCATCATCATTATCATCCCGACCTCTTCTTCACACCCAAAGATGGGGTGAGGTGGAATCCAGAAAGAAAGAAAAGTGATAAACAAAATGCATGGAGGACTCAAGATGAGTGTGCCAATGAAATGATTCACACACCCATTCACTCACCATTCATGCCCCCGAAATCCTGACTCCACCTCACAAGCATACCACACACACACATATGTGTTTCATCTATACAATAATTACCTGTGATACAACGCAGGACAGCTTTAGTGTTCTTGTTTGTATTGGTTGGGAGAAGAAATCTGTAGATATGAGACTCATGGTTGTGCAGCAGTTGGCGAGTGATGTGCAGGCCTATACTAATGTGTTCCCTCAGTTCACCTGCTATGCTGCAAATCAAACATTAAACATCAGAAACAGTAATAACAAACAATTTCACTTTTTAGCTAGCAGAGGAAATTGATCTATATATCATCATCATCATCCAGACCTCCTTTCCCAACCTAGGGCAGGGTGAGGAGTAGCAACATCCAGACATATGTACAATATACATACATACATATAAATACTGATAAATACTGCAAGTCCTTATTCTGTCACCTTTTAAACAGTCTTTTTTTACGTTACTCTTTTGGCAAATTACCGAAATATTTTCAAATTACAGATACAGTTCCACTCAAAAGTCAGTTGACAACTATAAAGCTTATTTCCAGTTTCACAATTCGGAGCACCAAATTCGTGGAAAATGTTTTGAGATTTTGAAACACATCCTAGATATATAATGATGACTATGTATACTAGAGATGTTTCTTCATCCAGATGAAATATGATGAGATATTGGAAGTTGACTAGGAGTGCTTGGTCAAACGCTGATTCTGAAAATATAACTACACACACATATTTACGAATATGAACGTTAATGGAAGAAAATTGAGATGTTCCAGGATAACTTAAGATAAGGTGCTGAGAGACAATTGACGGCTAAGGAATGCAAGGGACTGTAGACTAGAGAACTCACATGCAGTGAATTTCAACTCAGATATAACAGCATAGAGGAACCAAAAATTTGATAATAAACATGATATTGTCAGTCAGCAAGATGGCAGAGGCATCTGCTTGGCAGAGTACATATGGTGATAATGTGAACTTACTTGATTAAGACATGGCTGAGAGTCGAGAATATTGCAGCTACTTCTGATGATGTATGCTTCTCCGTCGTCAGAAGGTTAAGAATCTCACTGCAGCTGTCTGATGCAAGAACTAAACCATTGATGATCCCCTGTGCATTGCTACTCTCTTCCACATAAGCATTGAACTTTTCTAATGCTGTTAAAATGATGAACCACATTACTTCACATGGATTACAGTACAGTGCTGCCTTTAGATTTTATTATGCAACTAGTTTACACTACACAGAAATTGAGAATACAAAACATATGATTAAAATATCAAGGCTAGATGCAGTGTATATTATGCATATACCCTCTTCATACTGCAATATACAGAGATGTTTTCGTTTTCGTTTTCGTTTTTGAAGGCTCCAACATGCTTGCATGTGTCGGCCTTGGTCACCTAATGGCGGCTCTCCACGCTGCTCGATCTCTGGCAGCCTCCCTATTCAGTCCCTTAACCCTTAAGTCACATTTAATGACCTCGTCCCATGTCTTTCTCGGTCTACCCCTCCCCCAATATTAACACTTCTCACCCTCTGTACCCAGTTATCATCCCCCATCCTCTCCACATGTCCAAACCACCTCAGCCTACCTCTCCTCATCACAACACCAATACACTCCAGTCCCATCCTACCTCTCAACTCTTCTATCGTAAACCCAGCCCCCCCAGGCCTTGCACGCAGGGACACACTGCACATCCACCTAATCATTGTCATTTCTGTACGTTTAAACCTGCAAATATCCTCTTCCTTTACTGCCCAGGTCTCACTACCATACAGCATCACACTCCTAACACATGCTGCATACAAAGACCCCTTAGCACGTAAGGAGAGTCCTCTCAATGTCAGGAGAGGCAACAGGTCCCTGAACTTCTTCCAACCACTTCTCACTCTAGCAACCGAGCTAACTCCAGTCCCACCTCCGGCACATAACATGTCTCCCAGATAACAAAACTCCTTCACACACTCAAGAGACTCACCTGCAAGTTCAACCCTCTCACGCCTAACAATCTCCACCTGCTCTCCCCGACACACCGCACACATGAAATCAGCATTATCTCGCAGTCTACCTCTAATACCACTACATCTCTAGTGCACCCATCTATCACAAACACTGCACAAGATGGAATTACTTCCCACACCCATGTGGCAAACTGCACATGGCCACTCTCCCTCTCCTCTGATTGTACCGCCACCAACCCTAGATATCATCACTTTTGTTTTATCTGCATTTACCCTTAAGCCCTTGTACCCCATACCATCTCTCCACTTCTTAAATCTTTCCTCAGCCTCCCCTTCATTCTCAGCAATCAACACCAAATCATCAGCATACAACATCTCCCATGGGAGTCCATCTCTGAAGTCACGTGAGAGGGCTTCAAGCACCATGATAAACAACAAGGGACTCAAAACTGACCCCTGATGCACACCAACATTCACGGGAAACTCATCACTCAAAACTCCATTCACTCTTACCTGGGTGCGAGCACCCACGTACATGGCCATAACCACCCTAACCAGCCACTCTTCCAACCCCAGCTTTCTCATTGCCCACTTCACCACCTCTCTAGGGACTGTCAAAGGCCTTTTCCAAATCAACAAAAACAAAATACAATTCCCTTTTCTTGCCAATATATTTTTCCTGAAGCTGTCGAACAATGAATATGGCATCAGTGGTATTGAAATAAATTAGGTGCCTAGTGGTCTTATGGCAGAGTACAGCAGCTATGGTCTTGCCTTGCAGGGACAGGTTCACATGTCCCAGCAGTGACTGGTGGCTTGTTAATAATGCACCATAATGCTACAGAGGTAGCAAAATTTTTTTTTTACCTTCTGACTGTGCTATGATTTACTGAGTTAAACCACATCATGTCAGCAGTATTAATAAACTGCAAAGGCTGTAATTAGCAGTCTCAAGGTCAAACTAGAAAGTCTGTAACACTCTTGCTGTTGTAGGTTTTACCATGCCAAAGAAAATCTTCTGATGACAGTCCAAATAAAATACGAAATTCATTAATTTGCAGGAAAAATGTTAATTGTTCTACAAAATTCATTAATTTGCAGGAAAAACTTTAATTGTTCTGGACTACTTGCCTTGGTTCCCTGCACTTCATGCAGTATATGGTAATAAGGAACTGACTGTCACTGCTACTGTGAACTAAATTGCTTATCTTGAGTATGGATTAATTCCAACTACTGGTTAATGTAATGGGTACCAGTTTTGTACTTTTATAAGAATGAAGTTGAATATGAGTGAAGGTACTGTACACATGGTAACTACTATACAGAACTGCAAAGAAAATTATGGCTGATACTGTATAACTATTACATCCAAGTACATTATATTAGTATATTCTGATTATCTGTTGGCTGTTTTATAATCATTAAGCATGTGAAGGGGTGATAATTTATTGTGGAACAAGTCTGCAAAATAGCTGCAAATGCAGAAAAGTCATATTCCATCGTTTACTGTGGGGAAGTGGTAACAGATATGAGGAAGTAATATGACTGTAACTGAACTGAACTACATTTCAGCACTGAATTTATAAATATAAAGTACAATTATTATTAGTCAGACATCAAACACATTAGCTATTTTATTGCATGTTGATGACAGCATTAGCACTGTAAACTGACCTGGCTTGTGAAGTAACCAAAGGCAAAAGCTGACAGTATCCATCCTTGCCAATAAAGATTCCATTTATATTCACTTGTCATGGGCACTATAGCAAGTGGCATTAAAACTCGGTCGGCAGCATTGATGAAGTTTGCAACAGAGCACAGCAACACCAACTTGGATTTGTAGCCTAAAGAGCGCAACTGAAACTTCATTCTGCAAAGAAAAATAAAAGAAAAGATAAACCAAAAAGAAATGGCAGAATTAATGATTGGGGAGTATGAGAATTATCAAGCAAGTTGATTAGGGATAAATACAACCTATTACAGTATTAGGCTAGAATGAGTCAGGGAGGATAGGACTGGAGTGCATTGATGTTGTGATGAGAAGAGGTAGACAGAGGTGGACTGGGCATGTGGTGAGGATGGGGGATGATAATTGGGTGCAGAAAGTGAGAAGCATTAATATTAGCAGTTGGGTTGTGAGGGGTAGACCAAAAAAGACCTAGGACGAGGTCATTAAGTGTGACTTCAGGGTTAAGGGACTGAACAGGGAGGCTGCCAGAGATCGAGCAGCATGGAGAGCCACCATTAGGTGACCAAGGCCGACGCATGCAAGCACGTTGGAGTCTTCAAAAACAAAATGAAATTACTTCATGCAAGTTTACCATTTACCATACCTCACTTTCCTACTCTCAGGATTCTGCCTTATTATTAGGTAATAGGGGTAGCTAAGATTTATGATGTTGCTGACAATTAATCAAACACTTTCTATGTCATTCTATTTTCCTGCATTCTCCTCATGTCCATACCACCTACGTTTTCCTTCATCTGCTCATCCATACCACAAGGCACATCTACTTTTTCTTCAGTGCCTAACCACTGCATAATCCACCTACCATTAATCTCATTTACAATTCCTACTGGTACCGGTACTTCCGTTGTTTGTGGTAGATGGGGACGCTTACCATCCACTCACTCACTGTAGTGCTGCTATCAGGTGTCTGCCCTTTCCTCTCCATCCTTCTTTCCTTCCATCCTCTTCTGTCATTCTTTCCTTCATTCTTTCCTCATCCTTCTGCCTACGGGTGACTTTACACTCCCTCTTCTATCTTTCTTTCCTTCATTCTTTCCTCGTCTTTCTGCCTGTAGGTGACTCTACACTGAGTGACAGGCCAGATGGTTTCCTGTACACCAGGAAACCATTTACTATGCTGGATGGTAACTATATAACCAAATTTTGGCGTCTGGTGATTTAGTGGGTAATTACGGTGCTGCAATTGCATTGAGCTGGTGAAAGGGGCGGTTGGGGTTTATTGCTCACGTAATGTCACTCAGGGATGAGCGAGGCTGGTCACTTTCATCTTAAATGTCAGGACCAACTTGCCTAGCCCCGGGCTCCTACGCTTCTCTGTGGGACGACATAGGATTGGATGATGATGATGATGAATAATGATCACTTCAGTTGTTCCAGTACTCAAGTGTGCATAGATATTATGATTATACTGTATAATATTTATGTACTGTATACTTAGTGAAAGGGATAAAAAGTAGGATGGTGAAAAGGGAATACTGTTTGTGTGATTGAAGGAGGGAAAGATCATGGTAGGCCACCTCAGTGTATATCTCTGTGTACTTTTAACAAAATACAATGCTGTTAGAGATTCTCATCTCTGTAAAGTTAGTTTCATGTCAAGCTGCAGAAAAGATAGCAAAAAAAAAAAAAAAAAAAATACAATTACTGTAACTGAAATTAGTGCACTGTGATCAGAACCAATATTAAAGATGGAGGGGTTGTATGGATGATGCATCAGAAGTAAGGAAAAAGAAAAATGCTGGCACAGTGAGTTATTATTTCTTTTGATCACCCTCTCAGAACAAAAGTATAGGCTACATGCATGTAGGACCAACTAAACTGGTAAATTTATTGTTCCCATGCATGTCAGTCAAGATTACTGCAAGTTTGTATAGCCCTAGGCCCCTGTGGAGCAAATTGAGATTGGATAATGAATGATAAATAGGGATGAAATAGACAATGCAATATGGAGTTTCTGATTTGAGTGTTGACCAATAAACCACACAAACAGATAGTGCTGCACTATGCAATCATCAGCAATTTTTATCCACATCAAAGCAAACCTGAGTACAGTCTTCAGAGGCATATCCTGAGGTAAGTGTGGTCCTCCCTTTTTCAGGTGTGCTATAGTTTAATAGGCTGTAATTGGAAAAAAAATTCTTTGCCATTTGTTACTGCTGTATCACACAACCATTACCAGTATAAGTGTAAAGAATTACTGAATTAAATATGCTTATTTTTATGTTCCCTTTTGTACAGTGTTGTTCATGACTGTAAAACATAATTACCACTAACCAGGTATGTTAAATATATGGTACACATTTTTTTGTTAAATACCTGTAATGCATTTACCTGTATTAAGTAGGTCACCACTCGTTAGAGCTTTTCACTTTTTTAGTAGTTTGCATTTTATTTTTGTTTCCATATTTTCTTTTAACTGATGATGACTGTCTTCTGATATTTTCCCAATTTCATTCCTCTCATATGCATTCTTTCATGTGCTTTATGCCAGAGGGGTTCCAGGAAACCCTTAGCACAAGCCTATCACCAGAGTAACTTACATTAACTACTGTATGGCTGAAGAATACCCAGGATAGGTCAAACTGTGCCTTGGAAACATCCATGTTAGGTAGTGTGGCTCAGTTGGGTTTCAGTATTATTGTAAGATAGTGTGGCTCAGTTGGGTTTCAGTATTATTGTAAGATAGTGTGGCTCAGTTGGGTTTCAGTATCAGTGTAAGGCAACCTACAAAGGAAAACAAACTACAAAAAACAGGGAATCAGTAATATTATAACAGGAAAGATCCTTAATAACAGCGAAACATTAAAAAGACAAAACTCGTCTCAGAATTTGTATCAAGTATTGACTTTATACTGTATATATATATAATATAACAAGAGCTATCTGTTGTGGCACAAGGTTCTGAACTTGGTTCCTCCTGAAACCTCAGAAGTGTCTAGTCCTGTATATCAGTTCATGAGAAAGAGGAACAGCAGGTGGGAAGGCGGCTGAAATGTGGTCCTTTCCAGCTCAGTATTTGCAGACACACCTGATTCAAGCTGTTACCTTGATACACAAAAATGAATTGGTACCATATTGTTAAATTTTCACAAATCTTACCATTCATCAGCCGACAGCCTTACCTGTAATACTCTCATTCCAACAGATCTAGTACATATACGGTAGCACAAGAGATGATGAAATGTAGCAGAATACAAATATAAACATAAGTAGTGTCGAGTTGGCAAGCGAAACACGTCAAATTCTGTCGTGTTCGTTCTTCTGTAATATTTCCCTTCTTATTTGCGGTGCGTGAGAGTAAGCTCTGTGTACGTAAAAGTGAAAACAATACTAAGTAAATGATAAGTAAATACTCCGAAATATCACCATTTTCGATGTTTATTTAATTTGCTACGGATACATACTACAAAAAATTCCTAAGTCATTGTACAGACATTCGACGGCAGAAAGTTTTGTAAACAATAATGGTATGATTCTAATATCACGCCATTTTCGCCGATTACTACTTTGACTTAAGAAATTCAGATCATCCAAAGAAATAGTAAAAATATTTGTAATGCATTGATTTACTATGTGAAAATTGATAAGTTCCTTTGATAATTTGAAGTTTTGGATGTCTTGGATTTAACAAAATATGATCGGTTGTAAACTTCGGTGAACCTTACTCGGCGTGGCGTGCACGAGAGGCATTAATAGTGATAAAAGAAGATATTGCCCCCGATGAACAATGAAAGTTGATGAGCTTTTGCAGGAATTGGGCGGAAATAACCCCATTCCAGGTATTGTATGGACTACAGATTGTTTAACGTTTAGATACAGCAGGGAAATTGCCTCGAGTCCTTGTTACCCTGGCATACGACGAGTCATACCAATAAAATCCACGGGTGCGCTAGTGATCTGTATAGATCCTATTGCTTGCCTCCATTTCCAGCTGTACCATGTATTTGTCATACCTTTCCTTATAAACATTTATTGAGGGAGCCCTACATTGTCTGGGAATGTTCCAGTGATTGATTTTTTTTTTTTTTTTTGTAATTTTGCTAATGCTTATTTTTTTCAGTACATCAAGAATTCTCCCCCAGTATCCCTGCTTGTCGTAAGAGGCGACTGAAAGGGTTGGTGGTGGGTTAGTGCCCCACCCCGTAAAAACAACTAACTTGTAGGAGGAGGCTGTAGCACCGGCCGAACAGGGTAGTACTCCCAAGGGGAATGGAATGCTGGTGATAGGGAGAGCTGGAGCTCCTTTCACTAGCTACCTAATCATCCTCCCTTGCTGACCTTTTCAGTGTGACAGTAACATGGAGAGTAGACCAGCATACTCTCCCAAACATTTCCTCTAACTATCATATGCACTACACCACAGGCACTTTACATATCACACAACGTATCCCACTACGTTACAGGGGTTGACGCCAGCAAGGGCATGCGGCCAGAAAACTTTGCCCCCGCTACCTAGTGGCAGACTTTCGGGGGGAGGCTTGACAGGGGTTCCGCCGGCATAGATCACAGGTCCAGGGCGAGATGGGGCTCGAACCTGTGCTAGAGGGTACAGGGCATTGCGGTTTCCAGGCTGCCGCTTCCGCTCAATAGAGAGGGGCCCGAACCTGGGAGTAGCGCCCCAGGAGGCTGCCCTATCGGTGGGTGTATAATGGCGGGGCAGTTGCAGTGCCAAGGCGGGCTTGGAGAGTGTCCCTGCAGGTGTCCTGGCAGGGTGCCCCGAGGCCACTACCACAGCCACTAGTAAGCTGGTGGGCTAGGGGTCCTAGATCCATTGCCTGGACCTAGGACTGTGCAGTGGGCTGGGCCTTTGGAATGTTTACCCCCCTTTATCTTACCGACTATGACCAAGTACAATAACAAGCATCAAAGCAAGCCTGAGGACAGCAAATCACCCAGGGGGTTTAGGGTGGGCTCGTGGAATGTGGGAAGTTTGAGGGGAAGAGCGGGGGAAGTTGTTGAGGCATTTAGTAGGAGGTGGGTGGATGTGGCTTGTTTGCAGGAAGTCCGGTACAGGGGTGGATCAGCCAAAAAGATTGCTGGGAAGGATTGCTACTATAAGCTGTTTTGGCAGGGGGGAACTGATGGATATGGGGGTGTGGGTGTGTTGGTTGCGGAGAAATGGGTGGAGTATGTTATGAATGTCATGAGAGTAAGTGATAGGATAATAGTAGTGAAAATTTTGATCGGACGGGTGATTGTTTCAGTTATATCAGTATATGCTCCGCAGGTAGGATTGGATGACGCAGAGAAGGATAGATTTTGGGATGATTTAATACGCGTAGTAAGTGGTATGGGTGATGATGAGGTAGTGGTTCTGGGAGGGGATTTAAATGGTCATGTTGGTGAAGCAGCTCAAGGTTATGAAGGAGTCCATGGAGGATGTGCATATGGTGTGAGGAATGCGGAAGGGGAAAGAATACTCGAGTTTGGGGAGGCTATGGACATGATTGTGTGCAACACACATTTTAGAAAAAGAGTGAGTAGATTGATTACGTACGAGTCCGGGGGAAATAGTAGTCAGATAGATTATTTTCTGGTCAGGAGGGTTGATAGGAGATTAGTGAGGGATGTTAAAGTTATAGGAAGCGAGGAGTGTGTGCAGCAGCACAAACTGTTGATTTGTGACATGGTGCTTAAGGAACGAATGA
>JAGKTI010000495.1:59753-75471 GCA_018397915.1 Birgus latro
GTCTCTCAGCTTCTTCGTTGCCCCTGTTTCTCATCCACTCATTATATGCTTTCTTCTTTTGTGCCACTTAAACACCTCAATTAAGTCTCCCCTTACTCTACGTCTCTCTAAAGAGTGCAGATTTAGTCTTTTCAGTCTGTCTTCGTATGACAGGTTTCGAACATCATGTATCATTTTTGTCATTCTTCTCTGTACACTTTCTAACGAGTTAATATCCATTCTATAGTAAGGACACCAAAATTGTACTGCGTAGTCTAAATGTGGCCTTACTAATGCTAGATATAGTTGCAGTATTACTTTTGATGACCTATTGCTCACGCTTCTCGAAGTAAATCCTAGGACCCTATTTGCTTTATTTCTCGCATTAATAGACTGTTGCTTTGGTTTGAGGTCATTACTAACCATGACTCCAAGATCTCTCTCGCATTCCGATTTACTAATTTCCTTGTTATCTAAGCTGTATTTAGTATCTCCAATAGTCTTGCCTACGTTAAGTACTTTACATTTTTCAACGTTAAATTCCATTTGCCAAGTTTTAGACCATCTGGATAATATATCGAGGTCATTTTGTAAGTTAAGGCAATCGTCAGTTGAGTTAATGATACGCCTTATTTTTGTATCGTCGGCAAATTTGCTGATACTGCTAGTGATTTCTAAGTCTAGATCATTAATATATATAACAAATAATAAGGGACCGAGTACTGAACCCTGTGGTACACCGCTAGTTACTAATCCCCAATCCGACTTAGTTCCATTTATTAATACTCTCTGCTTTTGTCCTTTCAGCCAGGATTCTATCCATTTTAAGATATTGCCATCTATACCGTGTGCTCGAACCTTCCTAACTAACCTCTCGTGTGGGACCCTATCAAACGCTTTACTGAAGTCCAGATAAATAATATCGTAAGCTTTATCGCTATCTGCTGCCTCACAGACCTCCGAGAAGAATGACAACAAGTTTGTAAGGCAGGATCGTCCTTGCCTGAATCCTTGCTGACTTTCATTTATAAGATTAAATCTTTTATAAGTGTTCTCTGATCTTATTGGCCAAAATTGACTCTAACATTTTTCCTACTGTTGACGGTAGACTTATCGGACGATAATTCGACACAGCTGCTTTATCACCCTTTTTAAAAATGGGCACTACGTTTGCGGTCTTCCACGCCTCGGGAACTTCTCCTGAAATTAAAGAGTCATTAAATAACGTTAAAAGTGGCTGACATAATTCTTCTTTGGTTTCTTTTATAACTTTTGCATATATATCGTCCGGACCTGGCGATTTTTGAGTTTTTAACTTATTAATTTCTTTCAATACATCCTCCTTACTAATGTTTATTTCACTAAGAATATTTTCCGTATTATCGTCGTATATATTCGCTGCTTGAGGGATCAGGTCTAGATTTTCCTTGGTGAATACTGATATGAAATAATTATTTAGGATGGAGCACATTTCTTTATCTTCACTGGTAATGTCACCTGATTCTGTTCTGAGTGGTCCTATCCTATCTTTATTTTTCGTCCGGTACATTTGGTAAAAACCCTTGGGGTTTTCTTTCGATTCACTAGCAATCTTAATTTCATAATTTCTCTTTGCCTTCTGTATCTCCCTCTTTACTTCTCTATTTAAAATCGCGTACCGGTTACGTAAGTTTTCCTCTCCGCGTTTTATTTTTCTATATATTCCTTTCCTTTGGCCTATGAGGGATTTTAATCTGTTGTTTAACCATCTTGGTTCCTAATTATTCACTCTAAACGGTTTTGAAGGAATATATCTATCTTGGCCTCCGTGTATTATATTTACTAACTCGTTGTATTTCTCACTGGCCGAACGAGAGTTAATCTGCTCATATCTCACCTGACCCTCCCCTTGGACACAGCGCACATTCCCACCCGTTTCCTGTCCTATGACCTGGGGTTCTCCACTGACCTGGCACTCCCTAAAATAGCTATTCTCCCTATGGAATATCGTTCTAAAATAAGCTTTTAATCCATCGAAATCTTCTAGACGAAAATTAGGAACGGTGGATGTATTTTTGGTGGAACAGACGTCCCAGTTAAATTTGAACTTAATTTCTTCATGATCGCTATTACCAAGTCGTCCACCAACCTCTATATCACTAACGACATTTTCTTTATTAGCTAAAACCAAATCTAGTATATTATTACCTCTGGTGGGCTCCCTGATGTACTGATAAAGGAAATTATCCTGTACTACCTCTAGAAATTCCTCTGACTCTGCATCCCCTGTCTGATTTCGCCAATCTGTCCTTGGCAGATTAAGATCCCCTACAATTATTACTAAGCTGGACTGTGACGCTTTCCTGATTTCCTCCCAAAAATATTTACTTTCTGCTCTACTTAATTTTGGAGATCTGTAAATGGCTCCTAAGACTAATTTCTCCCTGTTGTTACTGATTTCAACCCAGACACTTTTGGTGTCCCTATTTACTTTAATGTCTGCTTTATTGTAACAATTTAATGAATCCTTTACATAAATAGCTACCCCGCCCCCCTTTTTCCCAGACGGTTTGACACAAAAATATTATAGCCTTTTATTTGATATTCTGCTAAAAATTCTCGAATGTCTGTATTCATCCAAGTTTCACTAATAATGGCAATGTCTATTTTCTCTGTACAAATTAAAGCTCTTAGTTCATCCATTTTATTACGTAAACTCCTGCTGTTTGTGTAGTACACTTTCAGATTATTACCTCTACCTTGGGACTGACTTTTTTTGATTTTGTTAATAACCGGGAAACTCTTTACTTTACTAATACAACAATTTTTTGTACTGTCACTCCTCGCCATTTTATCATCGCTTGTTCCGTCTTCTATCATCGTCTGCTCATGTTGAGGTGCCTGAGTGGATGTTTCTACACCTTTGCATGTCTTGATGCATCTATCCAAACCTGATGATAATGATTTCTGAGTGTAGTTGCTGCAACTTCCTGTACAACTAATTTTCAATCTCGAAAAAACCTCTCTAACTCCCTATCTATTATTCCAGCTAAAACAGTAACTCCTTGCCTACTCAGATGAGTCCCATCCCAACAATACTTGGCACTCCGTCCATAAAACCGGTCCTAGCTGTCAGTGAAAGGTATTGCATTATCATTGCAATACCTTTCAAGGCGGCAGTTAAAACCTATCGCCCTGCTCAATCATTCCCTCCCTACCCGCCTCCTAGGCAGAACACCGAGTACTACAGGGGTCCCTCCCCTATCCCTAACCTTCTCTAACATCTCCTTGTACTGCTGCCATAGTACCTCACTTTTACGTCTACCAATGTCATTGCCTCCTACACTGAGGCACACAGTGGGTTTGTCTCCACAGTCCTTAACGATATTTGAAATTTTCTCCACCACATTACCCACCCTGGCCTCCGGAAGACACACATGTTTAGAGAGTGGAGTATACATGGCTTTGTTTACATACCTTACCTGTGAGTCTCCAACAACAGCAACAATTTTCTTACCTTTTTTGTTTACAATATATTACCTGTATGGGAAGTTCTCTCACCGTCCTTCACCTCTTCTTTCCTCTCTGCCTTCCCTACATATTCGTCCCGTAGTGTTTCGAATGCGTTTGTAGTCTTAATTTCTTGCTTCTTGAGGGTGAACTTCGTTGCACCCTTGTGAACAAGTGTCCAACCTTCAGCCTTCTTCTCTCTCTCCTCCAACATCTCCTCCAACAATTCCCTCATCTGTGACTTCTCCTGCCGGAGAATCTGTACCTCCCGCTTCAATTAGAGAAGTTCTTCCTTCAATTCAAGGTAGTCTTTCTCGAAACCCATAGCAGTGACACCATTCTCCACAGAGGAAGCCATCACTCACAAATTCACAAGGGGTATGGCACTAGCACAACACTGAGACTAACCGCACGAGAGCGACTGAGACGTCTGACTAGACTGACCTCACGAGAGCGACTGACTGACCTCCCGAGAGCTCATGAAAATAGGGCATAGGGAATGTACAATATCAGTATGTGGAATACATAGAGTGAACAGTATGAGGAGAAATGAATCATGAAAACTGGAGCCAGGTATCCTGTTGATAATAGGATATAAGAGAGTGTACTTAAATTGCATGGTAATACAGTATAAGGAGGAGTACTAGTCAGAGTTGTGAAATGGGTGATTGTGAGTGAATTTGTTGGTGGGAGGAGATATGGAAGGCCAAGAAGATGGATGAGTTTTGTAAAATAGTATGTAAGACACCATGGCTCAGTGGTTTAGAGCTCTCCGCTCTGGCCGTAGGGTCGGAGGATCAAATCCACCCAAGGGCCATTGGTAGACATCAGGAAGGGCATCTGGTCATAAAATGCTACACGCTCCAATCCAAAAAGGCCGACGCATGCAAGCATGTTGCAGCCTTCAAAAACGAAACGAAACGAACACCAACATGTAGAATATAATAGTCAAGAAATAGACAAAGGATGAAAACGGAGGGATGTTGTATGATAAAGAAGCACATGATGTGTGTGTGTGTGTGTGTGTGTGTGTGTGTGTGTGTGTGTGTGTGTTTTATATAAATACAGAAGTACTCCATCTCACAGCTACAGTGACCTCCATTTATGTGAGTGTTGTGTTCTCCAAACAGTTGCGTAATGTGAATTTTTTTTGTAATTTAAGCATAATTATCCCTTAACAGTTACTGTAAATGCATTCATGATGAATGAAAATGAATGAATGAATGAACAGTTACTGTAAAACTAAGTGAGAGGGTTAGGTTCTGTAGTTGTAAAGCTATGTAAATATTTATTTAACATTTTTTTACAACTTTGTATGTACAATCATGTTTCACTTTCCTGTGTTTAGAATGTTTATTACCATGAAACAAGGTATTTTTAGCTAACTTGTTAGCTGTTTCTCTTCGCTGAAATGGCTAGCTAAATGAAGCGATCATCACGCTGGCAAGTGGCGTGATTTGTCCTGCAAGGCCGAACAACAAAGGCAGACAGGGATCATCATGTGTCCTGCAGTGAGGGAAGCTCGGACACACTGTCTTGTGGTTCAGCAACTTAATGTTGTGCCTTAATATCCAAATACTATAATTAATTTACCACATTCAGAAGGTGATAAACAGGCCATGGTGAATTGTGTTTACAATCAGTAGCTAATCATCAGAGTGTTCAGATAATGATTTTACGATACCACAGGAAATTTAAACTTATTAAAAAGCACAAACTGCAATATGTTTCAACAATATTTTTAATTACCGGCCTTATTTAATCTTACATAATAGAATATTTTATTCACAGTTACGAAAATGATATTAAGCTCATTTGAGTACTAATCTCAGTAGCAAACTGGAAGCCAAACTAGTTTTCCGTTTCTTGTCACAAGCAGAAATTTGCTGACCATTGGTCATTTTGGCTAACATCTCGCAAATATGGCCATTTTTAGCCCAGTGCAACCACATCTTAAGTTGGAATTCCTCTTGAGTTTTCTTTTTCTGTGCCTGCACTTCTCTCTTCCTATTTCTCTCATCTTTCCTGTCACTTCTTACTGCTTTTCTTTCCTTTACAGGTGGCTTTACATGGAGTGACAAGCCAAATGGTTTCCTGGAAGCCAAGAAACCATTTACAGCACTGGGTGGTAACCATATAACCAAACCATACGTGCTCCCTATGTCAGTAAGTGGGTGTGTGGAGGGTTAGTGCCCTTCCCTGTAAAACGAATAACTCAGAGTCAAATGGCCACCCCTTACGGGATTATGGCGTCTGGCAATAGATAGATAGATAGAGAATTTGTGTAGTAAAAACAATTATGTTTATTTTCTATTGAACATTATTTAAATAAAAACATAATTCAGTCACCTTGTAAATTAAGAGGTCACTGTATGACTATGGAAATTGCATCCATTAAGAAAATACCAGTCTTAGAAAACATATGAAACAGGCTTCATTCTGTGCCTGTAAGTTAGAACCAGGAATTCAAAAGCTTCATTGATGTATTTGTGACTGTATGGCGTATTTCACATGGCTTGCTGTTGATAGGTATCCAACTTTTTTTTTTTTTCCATCTTTTTAGAGGGAAAAGGGATTTTGAGTTTAGAAATGATGACTTTTACATGAGTTGATTTTCCTTACCTGTAAACCTAAGTAGGCATCAGAGCCAGCTGATTAGAAGACAGAGCCTCATATTGGTGTTTTATTTTGGTTACTGTTAGGCAGTTTTATTCATTTGACAAAGCCCCTGCCCTTTGTCATTTGGATAGAGAAATAATTTGTTGAATAAATTTTCCTGCTGCTCTTAGTTTTAGTTTGGTGCATGAGAGTAAAAAGAAAAAATACATATATTCTCATCCTTGCAGGTTTTGCGTAGAGGCCTTGGAGATGTGGTTGTAGGCCCTGATTTGGTAAATCAGCTGAGGGATCTGTGTAGTGTGATATACAGGAAAAGAAGAGGAGGAGACAAAGAAGAGGCGCTGCCTACCACAACACTGTACAGCATGATCATGGGACATACACAGTACCTCTCACTCATGTTCAACAGAGATGCAGACTGGGAGAAGCTAAAAGGTAGTTTCTTGAAAGCAGTTACTCTGCATTGTTGGTGCTTATTGGTGTTTAGAAATACAAGTATCACAAATTTGTTTTATAGGATATGTTGTATGAAAGATGTTCATACAAGGCTGCAGTTAACTTAGATTAATTTTGCACACTACTAGCAGGGAAACTTTGATCATGATGATACCTGGGTCATACTCTCTTCTTGATACATGTCCCCAAAGAGATGTAAGGTTTTTTTTCCCAACCCATGTGAGCTAAGTGTTTTAGAAATATAATAACAGCAAAAATTTTGACCTCTGTACAGAGGCTGTTGTGAGGCTGCAGCTTAGTGTGGTTGAGTGCCAGCCAGAGGTATGTCAGGATGCCCATGTACCAGTCCTGCTTGGAGCTTACACTGCCTCCATGTCAGCTGTCGACCAGTGTATTCTGATGGTAGGATTAATAGTATATTGTTTCCCTATGACACCACCAGTTTACAAGTCTGATTCGTTTTCGTTTTCGTTTTCGTTTTCGTTTTCGTTTTTGAAGGCTCCAACATGCTTGCATGTGTCGGCCTTGGTCACCTAATGGCGGCTCTCCACGCTGCTCAATCTCTGGCAGCCTCCCTATTCAGTCCCTTAACCCTTAAGTCACATTTAATGACCTCGTCCCATGTCTTTCTCGGTCTACCCCTCCCAACCCCTCCCCCAATATTAACACTTCTCACCCTCTGCACCCAATTATCATCCCCCATCCTCTCCACATGTCCAAACCACCTCAGCCTACCTCTCCTCATCACAACACCAATACACTCCAGTCCCATCCTACCTCTCAACTCTTCTATCGTAAACCCAGCCCCCCCCAGGCCTTGCACGCAGGGACGCACTGCACATCCACCTAATCATTGTCATTTCTGTACGTTTAAACCTGCGAATATCCTCTTCCTTTACTGCCCAGGTCTCACTACCATACAGCATCACACTCGTAACACATGCTGCATACAAAGATCCCTTAGCACGTAAGGAGAGTCCTCTCAATGTCAGGAGAGGCAACAGCTCCCTGAACTTCTTCCAATCACTTCTTTCTCTAGCAACCGAGCTAACTCCAGCCCCACCTCCGGCACATAACATGTCTCCCAGATAACAAAACTCCACACACTCAAGAGACTCACCTGCAAGTTCAACCCTCTCACGCCTAACAATATTAATTAATTACTGTCTTCATGTCTACCCTTGACCATTCTGTTCTGATAGATCTGATCCATCCATCCATCATCCAATCCTACGTTGCCCAACGAGGAGCGTAGGAGCCCAGGGCTAGGCAAGTTGGTCCTGACATTTAAGTTGAGAGTGACCAGCCTCACTCTTCCCTGAATGGCATTATATGAACAGTAATTCCCAACCATCCCTTGAATATAAACCTTCACCGGCTCAATCCGATTGGAGCGCTGCAATTACTCACTAAACCACCAGGCGCCATAATTTGGTTATATGGTTACCACCCAGCATAGTAAATGGTTTCCTGGTGTACAGGAAACCATTTGGCCTATCACTCAGTGTAGAGTCACCCATAGGCAGAAGGAATGGGAAAGAATGAAGGAAAGAAAGACAGAAGAGGGAGTGTAAAGTCACCTGTAGGCAGAAGGATGAGGAAAGAATGAAGTAAAGAAAGACAGAAGAGGAAGCAAGGAAAGGAGGGAGGAGAGGAAAAGACAGACACCCAAGAGCAGCACTACATTGAGTGAGTGGATGGTGAGTGCCCCCACCTACCATAGGTCTGATGATATGGAAATATGAGAACAGTAGAGTCCATGCACATAAGGAATATCAAGCCTTCTGTTAACAGTAGTATATCTGCTGTCCTTTTGTTCATTTATTTTGAGGAATAATTAGAGCTGTTTCATTTATTAAATGTCTAATGATCATGACCCATACTTATACTTTTTTCTCGTGTTTTAACCACCGATGACATCGAAATATCATAGCATCTCAAATTGAAGTTGCTACATTGGATTGTGTCTTAGGGTAGGATTCTCATTGGCTATGGTAGCTTTCTAGCATGGCACTTCTTTCTTATCAGTTAATCTTGCATATTACAAGTTAATATTCTCTTTAGTTTGCATTTTTTTCTGTATGAACATAAGCAGCATGAAAGGTAATATTAATGAACCTCAGATGTAAATGGACAGGTTGCTAGAAAACCTCTTAAGAAATATGACCCTTAGTCTTTTTTATTCATGAGGATTACCTTGTTTAGTGGGGTTGGAAATTTTACTGGAGTCTGTATTTTTCTGTGAAGTATAATGTTGGCAATAGATAGATAGATAGATAATGTTGGAAAGTGTTTAGGTTGTGAGGTTTATAAATTCACAGCTGATTACAATGAATCTGTTACGCTGTTGGGAAGTATTGGTTCCGTTGGGTGATTGAAAATGCATGCTTTATTGTTGCAGTCTGAATTGACATGCTTTTTCTTGGAGGGAGAGCAAATAACAGACCATTTGCATTGCTTTTGGTATTGTGTTGAACTTCTTTAATGGTTGTTTATGGGTTTGTTCCTTTCAGAGGAAGCATTGTATCATTTGATTGTTGTGTGGGTTGTGTGATGAATTTTTCTAGCTTTAGTAACACCATATTATTATTATTATTATTTTTTTTTTAATCACACTTATTTAATTTTATGCCTCTATACCTGGAGTATGTAGTATGGGACTGGCTGTTTCACATTTGTGTTGTTAGTGTCTATACTACATTTAATTGAGGATGACCCATTGAATGAAGCCATTACTATATGTTGGATTTTTCTGCATGTACTAGCCTAACAATATAGACATCCATCCATCTATCATCCAGTCCTTTGTCGCCCCATAGAGGAGCGTAAGAACCCAGGGCTAGGCAAGTTGGTCCTGACATTTAAGATGAGAGTGACCAGCCTCACTCGTCCCTGAGTGGCATTACATGAGCAGTACTCCCCAACCATCCCTTGGATATAAACCCACACAGGCTTAATCCGATTGTAGCACCTTAATTACCCACTAAACCACCAGGTGCCATAATTTGGTTATATGGTTACTACCCAGTGTAATAAATGGTTTCCTAGTGTACAGGAAACCATTTTGCTTGTTACTCAGTGTAGTCACCCATAGGCAGAAGAAAGAGGAAAGAATGCTGGAAAGAATGATAGGAGAGGGAGTGTAAAGTCACCCATAGCCAGAAGAAAGAGGAAAGGATGACAGAAGAGGAAGGATGGAAGAAAGGAAGGGGTAGACACCCAAAGCAGCACTACATTGAGTGAGTGGATGGTGAGTGCCCCCAAATATAGACATATCCTGTGTATACAGTATGTGGGGTGTGCTGAACCACCCATTAATATTATCTCTTCTCACCACCAGCTGCTGCATAGATATGAAAAGGAAGGTCACATGAGCACCTTGCACCCTGTGTTATGGGGGGATGTGGCCATAGCTCACTTTGGAGTTGGGTCACAAATGCCAGGCTTCTTTCGGGAGCCAACCCTAGAGCAGATACTGGGTCTTCTTGACATGACCAGGCTGTCTCTTACCTGCCGCAGTTTTGACATCTGGCTCCCCCTTGAGGTCAGTGCCTCTAACATCTACTTTGTTTTTTCACGTACTGTACCTCTTTAGTATTTGACTTCAAATTGCTGAGATACATAGCTACAGTATTAGTATTAATACAAATGGTATATGTTTGTTTCGATAAGGTGCTGTATTTCAGTATCATCCCAGACAGATTGCAATGATAGAACACCTCCAGGCTGCTTGGTCCCTTCTAACTTCTCATGCAGTCAATCATTACTCTTTCATCTCCCCTTTTTCTTACTAATATGTGGTACAGTGCATCAACATCACAATCTCTTTTTCAGATACTGTACAGTACTACCTTGTTATCGACGGATTATTTTTATTTATACATTTTTTCCCCCCCGTCCGTCCAACTATAAATGGATTCCCCCCCCCCTCCAGCGGAGAATGTATTATCTAATGTGGGCACTAGCAGCATTTTCTTGCCAACCCACCAGTCAAGCTTCTTTCGACTCTACTTATTTCCATCAATACATCTCATTCATATTTTTAGCAGATAACAAAACACCGTATTCTTCCTGTCTGTAGCTTGTTCTGTGGAAAATAATGAAATATTTATCTAAATATGCACTAGGTGGTGCAGCCTGTCTCCTGTGTTACATACAGTACATGTATGTAGCAAATCACGTGCTTTTGGCTCTTCCCATTTCCATCTAACTTCAACATCTCACTCTTATTTGTAATAGATAACAAAATATTCCAAGTGTCTGCAGCTCCTTCTGTGGAAAGTAAGATGTTTACGGAAGTATGCACCAGGCGGTGCCAGCCTATCTCCGTTGTTACCATACATACATATAGCCTTTTCTCGGCTTTGTTCATTTCCATGTAACTTATGCATCTCTTTCTCACTTTTAATAAATAACAAAATATTGTTAGTGCCTTTAACTCCTTGTTTGGAAAATGAAATAATATTTATGTAAATACGCATGCATACAATACCAGCCAGTCTGCTTTTTCTTAAACAGTATAGCTAGTCATCTGCTTTCGGTTCTATTCATTTCAGTCTATGCATCTCGCTCTCATTTTTAATAAATAACAAAATATTCTCAGTGCCTGTAGCTCCTTCCATGGAAAATAATAAAATGTTTATATAAATATGCACACTGGGCCACTGGCAGTACCAGCCTGTCTCTTTTGTGTTACTGTATGTAGCTGCATAACAAGTTCCCTGCTTTTATCTCTGCTCATTTCCATCAAGGCATTTCACTCTCACCTTTAATAAACAACAATGTTCTTAGTGCCTGTAGGTGAACAAGTATTCACTGCAGAAAAGCCAGGCCTGTGATGGAATGGTATGTTTGATGGAAACACTTTTTAATGAGTAAAAATCACATTAACAAACCATATGAGGTGTTGCATAGGAATTATGTAATGATTATATAAAGATGTCCATCGGAAAATTGATATTGGTGAGATTTGCATGTTGACACCATCTTAGGAATATAATTTCCATCAATAATGAAGGAAACTTGTCCTTTCTCTGGCACCAAAGGCATTCTTTGAATATGTTCATGCATGTGTAATATACAGTATTTCTCAGTCCAGTCAGCATTGCCATATCATCACCTCAATAGTTTCTTTCTTTCCAAAGTTGTCACTGATTTTTTTATTATAGTACTTTGCCAGCCATCCCACATTTGCTTTCAGCTGTTTTGGAAGTGATCACTCCAGTGCCCTATAACTTAGAAAGTTCTCTGCTATTCACAACCCTAGTTTCATTCCTGTTCTGTACCAGCGTATTGGAAGCTGTCTTTTTCTCAAGGTCCTTTTCACCTCCTTTTCCTATTCATGATCTTACTCTCACCGTTGAAACAATAGGACTGTGGCTTATGTTAATTTATTTTCTCTGTTTCTTACCTTCAGCCCACCGAAATTCATGCAGCGGATAAGTCATTGTACGATGTACGTTTTCTGCTGCCATTAATGCTGTACCTGGGTAGAGAGAAAACCACTCTCTCTGAGATTGATTATGCAGAGTGTGGTGCAGTACAGCTTGGTTTCACTGCACTCACCTCACAACACAGAGAAGTGTGGAGTATGGGGGCTGCCCTTCTCAGATGTTTAGTACAAAAGATGGAAAAGTCAAGGTGATTATAATACTTTATAGTGATTTTGATAGCTTTTATTGTAACCAACTTTAATTTGCCAATTTAGTATACTCTTAACTGAATATTTGAAAGAATATTTTTTCTTTTTTCCTTCACTCTTTCCTCTTTCTTTTGCCTACGGGTGACTTTACACTCCTTCTTCTGTCTTTCTTTCCATCATTCTTTCCTCTTCCTTCTGTGTTTGGGTAACTCTATACTGAGTGAAAGCCAAATGGTTTCCTGTCCACCAGGAAACCATTTACTGTGCTGGGTGGTAACCATATAATCAGACATGGTGCCTGGTGAATTAGTGGGTAATTAAGGTGCTCCAATTGGATTGATCCTGTGTAGGTTTATATCCAATGGGTGGTTGGGGTTTGTTGCTCACGTAATGCCACTCAGGGATGAGTGAGGTTGGTCACTCTCATCTTAAATGTCAGAACCAACTTGCCTTTCCCCAGGTTCCTATGCTCCTCATGGGGTGACATCGGATTGGATGATGGATGGATGGATTTACAGAAATTAAAAGTGGCAAAAGTTAGAACAAAATTTACCATGGGATATGTCTGCAGGGTGTTGTAGGGAAGATATGGACAAGTAATAATTGAGAAGGAGAGTAAGGTACTGGAATATCTGCTAAGTTGTTTTTGTTGCTTAACTCCAGTCTGTCTTGTTGAGCAGACACATCAGCCACAGGTAAGCAGCTGCTATGGGTCTGTCTAGTACAGCTCATACACCATATACCGTATATAGTAGACAGCACCTCACTAGGGTTGGACCAGGGTCCTTCTCACAGCAAGGTGCAAGGTAATATGAGGAGGTTTGGCTCTCAGCGAACATTGAAGCAGCTCTCCTCCATGGTGCACAGAGCCACCACATTTAGGCTTCTTAGTCAGCATTAGGCTGCTGAGTTGCACAGGATGGAATGATAGGGAATGTTGAATCTATTTGTGTTCATATATAAATTGGGTCATGAGAGTTCAAAGCAGGATTACAGAAAGTGGAATGAAATTGGCAGTGAATAGTAAAGGGTGAAGTATGTCAAAAGTGCTGCATTCACATGATGCTTTATTGCTTGCAGATGATGAGCAAGAGCTTTACAGATTGTTTCAGAGTTTCGAAAATATCTGTGTACAGTATAGTTTAAAAGCAAGTGTAGTTAGAGTAAGTGATAACTGTTGAAAGAAAAAGTGGCCCACAGTGTAGTGTGTTGGTAAATGGCAAGGGATTTTAGTTGATGAAATTTACATACTTGTACCTTGGTATAGCAGCAAAAAAAAAAAACATGTAGCTATCATTCATTCATCATCCAATCCTACGTTGCCCCATGAGGAGCGTAGGAGCCTGGGGCTAAGTAAGTTGGTCCTGACATTTAAAATGAGAGTGACCAGCCTCACTCATCCCTGAGTGGCATTACATGAGCAATAAACCTCAACCACCCCTTGGACGTAAGTCTTCACCTGCTCAATCCGATTGGAGCGCTGTATTTACCCACTTAACCACCAGACGCCAAAATTTGGTTATATAGTTACCACCCAGCCCTGTAAATGGTTTCCTGGTGTACAGGAAACTGTTTGGCTTGTCATTCACTATAGAGTCACCCACAGGCAGAAGGAAGGAAAGAAAGACAGAAGAGAGAGTGTAAAGTCACTCGTAGGCAGAAGGATAAGGAAAGAATGAAGGAGAGAATGACAGAAGAGGATGGAAGGAAAGAAGGATGGAGGAGAGGAAAGGGCAGACACTCGAGAGCAGCACTACATCGAGTGTGTGGATGGTGAGTCCCCCCACCTACCACAACATGAAAAAAAGTAGAGAGTAGAGTGGCCCATGGAAGAAAAATGGCTGGTGACATGAAAGCCTTGATACAAAACAGGTGACTGATTATGAAGGTTGCAAGAGGATTGTATGGTGTGTTAGTGTCAGGAATAATCTGTGAGTGTGAGTCTTTGGTGTGGCATAAGTCTGAAAAGTCAGGAGTAAGAATACTTTAATGCCAATGAGACTGCTGAGGAATACTGGTATGTTTGAAGCACATAACGTAATAATATAAGATGCAATGTGAGTTGTGGATGTGAAGTAATGAAATATGTTGATACTGCAGAAAAAAAAGAGCTTTCTTAAATGGTACAGTATAGTCAGATAGAGAGAATGATTGTAGATATGTGGTTTATTGTTTCCCTATGATCATATGAACATGCAGGTGGCAGTCATCAAGTTGAAATTGCCTTTCTGCATTCCATCCACGGCCTTTTAGGGGATAGGGAGTTGAGGGGTCTTTGTATAACCAGGCAACAAGCCACTTGGTTATATCACTGCCACCTTGAAAGGACATCCCCCTCCAGTAGACAGTGTACTACAATGAAGAGGGTGTATCTGAGTGAGTTTGATGGTGAGAGTAGGCATGATTGGCCTAGAAAGTGGATGGATATGGGAAATAATGTGTGTGTCAGAAAGCTTGATATGGAAGTTAATGTAACTGCAAGAATTTGCAGAGGATCATTGGTTAGGTGCATTATATGTACAGTAGGCATCAGGCAATATATCGATTGAGGACATGATGAGTTTGGCCTTAGTTGTTGAAGGATTGACTTGTATCGTATGGTTAAGGGGCTTGAATGATGTATGAATGATTGTCTAGTCAATTTCAGAGCATGATGTTGATAGCTCTCCGAGTTTTGTACTTTCTCATTCATTGTCACTGTCCTACCTCACCCTGTCCTGAAGTGGGGGGAAAAAAAAATCAGGATGATGGTGAATGGTAATGACATGAGATAGATTAATTATGTACCAGAACTATATGGAGATAAATAAGCATTATAAATCATATCAAGAAGAGAAAGGTCTTGATGGTTCATTTTCAAGGCAGAGCTGAGAATTTTTAAAGTATGAATGATTAGTTAATGGTTGTTCTGGTATTTTCATCAGATGCTTTGTTTATTGTTTTTCAATTTTTTTGCTTTCTTGGTTTTCTTTCTGGATTCTACCCATTTCATTTCTTAGCTGGAAATATGGAGAGAATCATGGTATTAATACTAATATGGAAATGAATGATACTTTATCTTAACTGTTTTTCAGTATTGGGAGATAGAGTTTGATGATAATGGAAGGTTTTTGTAATTAGTTATGGTAATCATACTGGATATTTTTCTCACAGAACATAGCATTACTCTGATTCCTCATATGTTATTATGCTTGTAGTCATCGTCGCTTGAAACTGCCATGGCAGTGGCTGGTGGCTGTGGTGAGCTGTGCCATGGAGGGCCGTCAGCGCCGATTGCCTGCCCTCACCATTCACTTCTTAGTGGAAGCTTCTCGTCTCCTTTCTCAGCCATCACACCCCATGTATCAGCCTGTTCTCAACTACCTTTTCCTTTTACCGGCCTTCAGAATCTATTTTGTGAGTATTGTAGTACAAAAATAAAGGTGAGCAAAGTGAGTGCAAGAATTTTCATGGCATTTGCCTTCTCAGTGTAATAGGAAAAATATATGGTAGGATACTTATTGACAGAGTTAGGGAAATTACTGAGGAATTAGT
>JAGKTI010000495.1:93259-117403 GCA_018397915.1 Birgus latro
TCATACACACACACACACACACACACACACACACACACACACACACACACACACACACACACACACACACACACACACACACACACACACACACTGGCTCAGTGGTAACATCCTCACCTGCCATCTGGTAGAGGGTGATTCACGCCTGCTCAAGACGCAAAAAGCTTCACTGACGAAGCGGGTGGTTTCTGTCCCCCTTGAGCATTGGTGTGTGTGTGTGTGTGTGTGTGTGTGTGTGTGTGTGTGTGTGTGAAAGGTCACAGCCTTACCCTTAGATTGGATAATATGAGCTCCCATTTCGCTTCCGGGAGAGTAAAAAGCTGACGGTCACGACGACCTTCTTGTGATCCTGACCGACCTGGTGAATTAGCTATACACGAGCAGTATCCCTATTTTCTCTGATGATCTGTTTAGCTACTCTAAATATTTAATTCCTCTGCCATCAGCAGCTTCTTAGTCCTAAGGTCCTCTCTTCTAGCTGTACATTTAGCTGCAAAATACTCCTACCTACTACTGTCCACTTTCCATTTTCTTATACTTTTCCCAACGACTGTCCACTTTCCATTTCCTTATACTCCTCCCTATTTCTGCCCTTTTTCCATTTCCTTAATGATGTACCAAGATCTTATACCACAATTTGGAGACTTTGTTCCTTGGTGGCCCCTCAGTTGAGCCGCAGGTTATAGCAATGCATACAAGCAATCTTTATTCACAGTAGCCAGTAGCCAGTGAAAATGCAGAGGTTCCTCCATTAAAGTAAATTCAGCATGATTTAAATGTCCCCCCCCATTATTGAAGGGTCTCACTGGTGCCTAAAACAGTGTGACTACCTGAAGTAGCTTAAAATGGTCACAGGACTTATTTATTCCTAATTAATTCATGCAGAAAAATCATAGGTTGCTTTAGTTGTTCAGAAAGTTATGCAAGCTGACAGTTATGCTGGCTGACTTCAGCATAAGTTTTACTGCTCATTTAACTGATTAAGTTTGACATAGAGTAATACTGTATTAAATTCATCCTTTCACTATGTGATTTTATTCAGTTTACAGCATCTGCAAAAAGTATAGAGTGCCCACCATAGAAATCAATGGGTAAAAGCTCTCTGAAGTTTTTACGGGTTGCAGCCTAGTCTCACGGCCGACCAAAACTATCACATTTCTGGCAGTGCAGAGACACACCAGGAAAACAATACGACCTTCAGTTCCTGCTTCAGAGGTCTTTGAGCTGTCTTTGAGTGTGCATTAGTGCTGCTTGCTCCCATACCACTACCCTCTATTTTCGCTTACTTGCTTGTTGGCACTGCAGTTTTGCACCAATACAACCAGATGGCTCCTATTAACCTCATTACCAAAGAAAATACTCAGATTTTGGCCTGGAAGGCCGAAAACGTGTCAGCAAAAGAAATAGCAAAGTGTAGGGGCTGTGGTGAGAGCACTTTTTCCCATTAATTTCTGTGGTGAGTGCTCTATACTTTTTGCAGACATTGTAGAAGACTTCTCATGCTTAGAGATGAAAAACCTATTTCTGACAACTTATTCAGCCTACCACTAGATAGATCCTTATCTTAGAGGTATCTTGTACTCAAAAGAATATGGGAAAGCAGCATACAGTAGTAGTACAGCATTACACTGTAATTAAATGAAAATTTGACCATGGAGATATGACCATTATTGTGCCGTTAGTACTTACTTGCTGCTCTTCAGGAGACATGCTCTGGTAGGCTGTATACATTGGATTTTCATGTTGCCCTTCTGCCTGGCTGCTGACAGGGGCCGGAACATTCTCATTGCCTACAGAAGACAGACCTACACCTGCCAGGGACTGTAATGATGCAGAGAATGTTTGTCTCGTATATATATATGATTTAGTTTTTTTTATACGGTTTGTTTCTATTGCTGTAATAGTTTCAACATTGTCAATGGTATTTCCAAATGAGCTGTAGAAATACAGGTTTGGTTCATTAATCTGAATTTGTAAGCCAGGAGAGCAATTCAGTTTACCAGAAGAGCTGATAGTTGTTCACAGGAGGATCACAGGTAACAACAGGAATTGCTTATTAACTCTAATTATCCTTGGAGTCATGAGATACTGCATCTCAACAAAACAAAGACCCAGTTTTTCTTGAAAATGACTGATCTTTTCCTTGATGTACTCTATTAACCAGACTTTGGGGTGATACTTATTGCCCATACTGTACACTAAACTATCAGTCCCTGTTGGATCTAGTGTCAAAGTGGTTTTGAGATCAAAGGGTGCAGAGCCAAAAGACTCAGTCTATCCTCTGTTGTCTGTATATTGTTTCATCCTTACATATTGTTTCATCAGGAGCATAGGGGCTGGGCACTAGGCTACTTAGTCCATACATTTAAGGCAAGAGTGACAAATGGATTCCAGTGTTACAGGCTTGATATTTGCTGTAGAGCCACCTGAAGGTAGCACTATATCGAGTAAGTGGATGTTAGGTGTCCTTATGTACCACACACTGAAAGTAGCATCTTTACTGCTCCCTTCTGCCTTTGAAGATACTGTTAGTGGCAACACATTCTCTCCCAAACCCTATCTACAACCTGACTGACAAGAAATTTGCTTAGGATGGTTGGTGTAGTATAATTATATATTTTATCTGATAAATTAATGTTTGATGTAAATATATATTTTGTGTGCAAGATACATTGCTTGCAGGTTTTCAACCTTTAAAATTATTGATAACACCTCTCTTTACTGATGCCATGCAGCTCATGAATATGGTGACTGAATGAGGCGTGTTTTTAAGTGAGATCAAGATATACCCAACCCTGTGAATGTTGCTGGAGAGCGAGAGACTAACGAGAGTGTATGTGAGTGAGGTCGAGGGGGGGAGAGGGGAGGGGAGGCAGATGGAGGGATGGAGTGGAGAGGTATATGAGAGAGGAGGGTGTGAGGTGGGAGCAGGGCAGTGAAATGGTGCTGGACATGGCAACATGGAGGCGATTTGTTTGTGGCCCCCCCCTCACAGGATTGAGGTGTCAGGCAATAGATAGTCGATATCAAATATGGCAGTGCTTCTACTCACAGCTGTTGATTGGTTGAATATTGGATTAAGAAATCTGAGGCCACCTTCTCTACTGTAAGAAAACACTCCAGATGCAGTAGAAGGGCGACGACCCCCAATGACGTCACTCACCACCGATACTCTACGACTGTTGCTCTCAAGTCGCCGGAACATGAAAGATAAGTCAGGCCGCACTCTGAAACAGGTTAATACATCATGTTTAAAGAGAAATAGATGTTTCTGAATAGTTCTTGAATTACAGATGATAATGGCATTGTGATAAGCATATGTTGGCAGTTGACTTATGGTACTCTTGTTTAAGTCCTTTCCTGGACAGTGAATGGAGATGGACAGACATGTTATCTTGTGGTGGAGACATTTTTGGAAATACAGTACATAATGCATTTTGCAAAGTCGATGTTTGCAAAAATGAATGGGGTATTGGAGAAAGTGAGATAACATTTATGCAAGAGGATTGCTGTGATATTAGACTTAATAGACATCTAGACCAGTGGAAGGAAGAGTGAGGGTGCGAAGAGATTAGTAGAGAAGTATGTACAACAGTGAAAAAACTCAAGGTAGGAAAGGGACTAAATGTTGTTGGTGTGTTTAGGGAAAAAAAAAATCATAGGTAGAGGAGAAAATAAATCCTTGACGAAAAGGCTTTATAGTTTACCACTGATATAAGAGTGTGTACCAGAAAAGTAAGATGAGAAGAAGAGTATGAAAAGCAGGGGATGACAGCAGATGCAAATGAATACAGTGGAGAGAATGGAGTGAAATATTTAAATTAAATACTGAATGCTGGAAAGCCTTGATGAATGACTTGGGAAAAGCCATTTTTCTGCATTCTCACTTCTACCTTGAGGAACTGAAGTCAGTCGTGCTAGGTGACAAATGAGAGTTTTTACCACTGTGCCTGTTACCTGGCAAATTGCATTAAATTTCTTGGTGGTGTAAGTGAGACTTTCCATGCTTAGAACCTTGTGTTCAGTCTACTCTCTCCTCAGGTACTATAGATGGCAGTATCAGTGGCAATGCAGTAAGTAATGTTTGATTATTTTAAGGATTCACTCTCTTAAACTTGCTCAGTAGTACTCATTTGGAACAATAAGTGGAAATAGATTGAGATTCATCCCTGTATATTTTCAAAGCAGTGTAAATTACTGGTCTGCAGTGTGTTATGAAGTACTGTACCTGGCAAAAAGCAATACAGTTGAGGTTATTGTATACTTGAGGAACTTTGCTACTCGAGTCTTAAGGTGGACATCGAAGTAGTTAAATCTTTTGATGTCCTTGAATGACATCAGTTAGTAAGATGTGTATTAGAGATGAATGAATTATGACTTACTTTTTAAAAATTTATTTGAAACTGTGTGGTGTATATGAGCCTTCTTTTTATATCTAATTAACTCAAATTTTGGTAGGTGGAGGTGTTCACTCTCCATTTATTCAATGCAGAGCAGCCTTTAGGTGACTCTGCATTGAGTGACAAGCCAAATGGTTTCTCGTAATCCAGGAAACCAGTTACTATGTTGGCTGGTAACCTGGTAACCAAATAACATTTGGTGGTCTGTTAAGGCTTTCTGGTCAGATGGACCCCATAAAGATTTACATATGAGAGGTGGTTGAGGTTTATTGCTTACACAGTGCCACTCAAGGTTGAGTAAGCCTGGCCATCCTTGCCTCAAATGTCAGAAATGATTAGCCTAGCCACAGGCATCTACACTTCTAATGGAAACAAATTGGATGGCAGCTGAATGGATGGATGTGTTATCTGATTTGATTGAAATAACTAGCTTTTCTCAAACAGAAGATGGCAGCACCAGTGGCATGACAAATCTAGGCATCCTTCTCTTTCAGTGCTGTTCATTATTTAAAACTTACATTAATCTTTTTGCATAATTATTTCAGTGGTGAGTTGAATGACACTAGACTTACTTTCTTTTCCTCAGGTAGAAGATGGCAGCACCAATGGCAAGACAAATGATGAGTGTGATGAATGTTGCAGCAAGGTGACGTGGTGCCACCCCCTGAGACTGTAGGGCAGTGAGGGTGCTGGAGGTGGCCACGAGCGCTGAGTGTTGTCCTCCCTGGTTCAGTTCTGGTAGGGGCAATATATTATTTTTCTGAGTATCCGTTGGTAGTCATGGTTCTAAGTTCTAATATTATAATTCATGTACAGTACTGTACTATGCTTCACAGGCAAGTACATTACTTTCCATTTGGATGCATCATATGAGAGAGAGTTATATGTGGACAAAACAAAAAACTTCTCTTATCCCATAAGTTTAATCACCAGATGACAGTGGGAAGCAGAAGTGAAGGGTTATTTGGCAGACTCATATCCCTGACTTTGCCATTTGGAATGTTTGATCTACTCTTGATTCATCTGGCAGAGGAGTTGGGGTAAAGTTATTACAAGCAAGATGCAGCAGTTTCATTTTCCAACTTATGTCAGAAAAGAGAGCCTCAGCCTTCAGGTATAGCCTCTCAGTTCTCTCTCATTTTATATTCGCTTAACTGACCTAACCGAACTTCATCGAAACCTAGCCTATTCCAGCTTCACATGTTGCTAAACTCTTTGTTGGTATAATGATGTCTCCATCTACTTCCCATCATAGAATATAAAACTTTGCAATCGTAGTACAATACTGCATTTTTGTTTTATATCCATACCCAGGAATGATAATATTCCCTGATTTAGATCTGTGATTTATCCTCTTGATGTAATGGTGTAGTGGTGGTTAACAGGAATGATCTGTGCATCTTTACCTTTGTTAAATTTGACCTTGAAAGCCTCTGATGCAGCTTTGTAATTGCCACCCTCAGCCATGGCAGTGAAGTAAATGTGATAATTCTGGTCATTCATCTTTGCCAGGTAGGTTGCAATGCCCTGCATGACTGTGGAGCTGTGATGTGAAGTGAGAAGTGCTGCTACAGAGGCCAGGGGCATTGTGTTATTGTGGCTGATGGTCACCTCAGCACCTGCAATGGCAGTCAGGCTGGGTCACATGTCAGGATTGTAATAGCATACCAGTATCTGTCTGAGGTATTGACATTTACCAACACTGTTTTGTATTACATTAGTCATTAATAATAATAAATACAGTATTATTATTATTATAATTATTATTATTATTTATTATTATTATTGTTATTTTTATTACCATATTATTTCCTCTTCCTTCTGCCTGTGGGTTACTCTACGCTGAGTGACAAGCCAAATGGTTTCCTGTACACAAGGAAACCATGTACTATGCCCGGTGGTAACTATATAACCAAATTTTGGTGCCTCGTGGTTTAATGGGCAATTACAGCGCTCCAATTGAATTAGCCGGTGAAGGTTTATATCCAAGGGATGGTTGGGGTTTATTGCTCATGTAATGCCACCCAGGGATGAGTGAGGCTGGTCACTCTCATCTTAAATGTCAGGACCAACTTGCCTAGCCCCAGGCTCCTATGCTTCTCATGGGGCAACGTAGGATTGGATGATGAGGATCTATCTATCTATTTATTGCCAGATGCCATAATCCCATAAGGGGTGGCCATTTGACTTTGAGTTATTTGTTTTACAGGGAGGGGCGCTGAGGGCCGTAGTCTTAAACTGTGGGAAGGCGTTCACCTTGCCCTATCAGTATCTTTTGGTAGTCTTAAAAGGATAGTGTTCCCTTGGCAATGGGAGAGGATTACCTCAGCATAGAGTACTGGACCAGTACACTATGCCAATGTAATCCTTTCCTGTTCCCAAGGGAACGCTATCCTTTTTAAGACTACCAAAAGATATGGATAGGGCAAGGTGAATGCCGTCCCACAGTTCAAGACTACGGCCCTAATCCTCCACCAACCCACTTGTTGACACATAGGGAACACGTGTGGTTTGGTTATATGGTTACCACCCAGTGGTGTAAATGGTTTCTTGGCTTACAGGAAACCATTTGGCTTGTCACTCAATGTAAAGCCACCTGTAAAGGAAAGAAAAACAATAAGAAGTGACAGGAAAGATGGGAGAAATAGGAAGAGAGGAGGGCAGGCACAGAAAAAGAATGATAAGGGCTAAGGAAGAATTAGTCAGCACTACATCAAGTGAGTGGATGATGGTCACCACCACCTATCACTATGGTGATGATGATGATGATAATTATTATTATTATTATTGTTATTATTATTTCAATAACAGTAACTATAATAAGACTAATACACTTGATTTATTTAAGGCTGCTAGTGGGCTGCTTATAAACACTGTCATAATGCAACTTACTGGTCACTAGGCAGGCCTCTGATTGTTGCAATGTGTCATCAATTATAATGCACCCCAAAGGCAGGAAGGAAATCACTGAATCTGTCCCACACCAAGGTGAGTTCTTATTCAGCATGCAAGCCATAGACTACAAGTATGGTTATGTACAGTAAAGTATCCACTTCCACTACAGTTGCCAAAATTAGGTGCTATCCTAGGATGTGATAATGTCATTTGCCAACTGTGCATCCTATGAATCATTCAGCCAAACATAAATTTTAGTAGAGTATTGTAGTATATAATGAGGTGACCTAGTGTTCTCATCGGTTCTTCATTTTTCTTTTTCTGATTTAACACATAAATCTTGAGGGACATCATACTGTTTATGTTTGTTCACCACAGAGATAGGAAGCCAAATGCATGTTTGTAGTAAATTAGTTTAACTCCAGTAACCATAACCCTAAAGCAATGACTTACTTATTCATATTTGATCAAGATACGCTACCAGTCTACAAAAAGTGAGGTTTATAGACCAATACTTGTAAGTTAAAACACGGACGTGGTGGTTGGTGATGGCGACCATCATCCACTCACTTGATGTAGTGCTGCCTATTTCTTCCTTCACCTTTATCATTCTTTTTCTGTGTCTGCCCTTCTCTCTTCCTATTTCTCCCATTTTTCCTGTCACTTTTAATTACTCTTCTGTCCTTTTCAGGTGGCTTGACATTGAGTAACAAGCCTAATGGTCTCCTGTAAGCCAGGAAACCATTTACAGTTCTAGGTGGGAACCATATAACCAAACCATATGTGTTCCCAACATGTCAACAAGGGGGTTGGCAAAGGGTTAGTGCCCCTCCCTGTAAAACAGCTAACTCAAAGACAACTGGCCACCCCTTACAGGATTATGGTGTCTGGATATAAATAGATGGATAGATATCACATAAATAGATGAACAGGATGATACACAGGTAGCCACACTCAACTAACAGCAATATTTACCTATTAATGCAAGTGATAAGTATGTAAAAGCAATGAACATCCATCCATTCATCCATTATCCAATCCTATGTCACCCCACAGAGAAGCGTAGGAGCCCGGGGCTAGGCAAGTTGGTCCTGACATTTAAGATAAATAATAAAAATACAGTTGTACCAATAATCTCTTACCACACAGGGGACAACAGAAGCCAGTCATTTCCAGTGGCTTCTCACAGTGAGGTTTAGCACACCCGCGGGACTTGATTCTGCAGATAGTAGCCGCAGCTTCCTCAGTACCACAGAGGCAGCCTGTCATGTCACTGCATTCCCCAGGGCTTTCAATGTAGAGGGGGGCACCGTCAGTTAGGGATGACTTACCACGGAACATCGCCATCCCCTCATCGGTTCTCATGTAAGCAGCAAATTCAGAGGTGGTGTAGTTCTGTGGGGGAAAGGTGAGGATAACCAACAGACATATTATTGCCAGTTCAGTCATGTAATTTATATCTAACAGTAACAAGAATAAAGCATCACAAATGTTGTGAAGGCTTTATATTTTTTTTTCTTGCTACCAGCACTATAGTTTACTTAGCTTAGTGGACACCCCTCATAGTGAAGAGATTAGAAATTGTTTCCCATAATCCCTTCAGAAGTTTCCCTAAGCTTTGTAAAATCATTTGGTGGTTGTAAGAATAACTAGTTAAAAAAGTAGATGGGGGGGGGGATTTGATGGGTTTAAAACTGAGAACACAAATTGTAGGCAAGTTCCAGAATTTTACTACAGCAGTACTTATGGAGTACATTTGACCACACGATGTGTTTAGCCTACATTCACATTACTGAACTAAGACAGCAGTGAGGTAGAGAAGTGAAGTACAGTAGTTTTTATCCCAATATTCAGAAATCATGACTGTCAGTTTTGGTACTTATCTTCCCCTTCACAATCTCAGTTTTAAGAATACAGTCATTGGTCAGAATTTCATCAGAGGACATTTTACCCAGCTATTTTTATTCACATCTCCATCTCTCTGTCAGTACCTGTCTTACTAGTTTTTATTGACAGGGTTGGAGGAGTGCCTGGTTAGGGTGGTTATGGCCATGTACGTGGGTGCCTGCACCCAGGTAAGAGTGAATGGAGTTTTGAGTGATGAGTTTTCTGTGAATGTTGGTATGCATCAAGGGGCAGTTTTGAGTCCCTTGTTGTTTATCATGGTGCTTGAAGCCCTCTCACGTGACTTCAGAGATGGACTCCCATGGGAGATGTTGTATGCTGATGATTTGGTGTTGATTGCAGAGAATGAAGGGGAGGCGGAGGAAAGATTTAAGAAGTGGAGAGATGGTATGGGGTACAAGGGCTTAAGGGTAAATGCAGATAAAACAAAAGTGATGATATCTAGGGTTGGTGGCAGTACAATCAGAGGAGAGGGAGAGTGGCCATGTGGAGTTTGCCACAAGGGTGTGGGAAGTAATTCCATCTTGTGTAGTGTTTGTGATAAATGGGTGCACAAGAGATGTAGTGGTATTAGAGGTAGACTGCGAGATAATGCTGATTTCATGTGTGCGGCGTGTTGGGGAGAGCAGGTGGAGATTTTTAGGCATGAGAGGGTTGAACTTGCAGGTGAGTCTCTTGAGTGTGTGGAGGATTTTGTTATTTGGGAGACATGTTATGTGCCGGAGGTGGGGCTGGAGTTAACTCGGTTGCTAGGGTGAGAAGTGGTTGGAAGAAGTTCAGGGAGCTGTTGCCTCTCCTGACATTGAGAGGACTCTCCTTATGTGCTAAGGGGTCTTTGTATGCAGCATGTGTTAGGAGTGTGATGCTGTATGGTAGTGAGACCTGGGCAGTAAAGGAAGAGGATATTCGCACGTTTAAACGTAGAGAAATGACAATGATTAGGTGGATGTGCAGTGCGTCCCTGCGTGCAAGGCCTACGGGGACTGGGTTTACGATGGAAGAGTTGAGAGGTAGGATGGGACTGGAGTGTATTGGTGTTGTGATGAGGAGAGGTTGGCTGAGGTGGTTTGGACATGTGGAGAGGCTGGGGGATGATAATTGGGTACAGAGGGTGAGAAGTGTTAATACTGGGGGAGGGGTTGGGAGGGGTAGACCGAGAAAGACGTGGGACGAGGTCATTAAGTGTGACTTAAGGATTAAGGGACTGAACAGGGAGGCTGCCAAAGATTGAGCAGCATGGAGAGCCGCCATTAGGTGACCAAGGCCGACGCATGCAAGCATGTTGGAGCCTTCAAAAACGAAACAAAACGAAACTGTAAAATGTCTTTCCCTGTATCTGTTTGCCTGTGTGGTTTTCCTTCTTAGATGAACACTGCTTTGCTGTGGCAAAAAGCTTATGCATGTCAATCATTGAAGAAACTGTGTCAGTCACGTGGAGCCATGCTAGGCAGAAGGTTCAAGATGAGACAAAAACTTTGGTATCTTATACAATACAGTGATCCCTTGGTTATTGCACATAATTGGTACTGCACCTGTTTGTGGTAATGAAATTGCATGATAACGAAAGCACAGAGCGTATGGGATTTATCACAGTTGGTACCAGGTACCCCACTTGTAAACATAAATTTTCCTTTTTACAATGATTTAGACCCACAAAATACATACATACTGTTATAGTAAGTAACACACATAGGCATGGTTAGGTTAATAGAAAATGATGAAAAGAGCACAGTAAGGAAGAAACACATACTGTATATAGAGACCTGAGATGGGCTTGAGATAAGGGGTTCTGAAGCCAGGGGGTGGAGAGTAATTGGTCTCCACCACCACCTGGGATTAACTTCTTGAGTAGGGCCTCATCTCTGAGTCCATCAAATCCATCAGAAACCAGAGATTTTGCACCATCTTTGTCAGCAGAAACCAGCTCACGTGCACAATAACAGTTGTTTAGGCAGAAAATGTGCAATAACAGCAGGAGTGCTGATTTTCATCTAGCAGTGATAATGAAAACTGCCAAGCTCAAGTGCACGATAACCAAGGGATCGCTGTATTCCACATCCCTTGTACCCCCTACCATGGTGCCGATGTAGAGGGAGGTGACAAAGACAGTGGGTGGGCTCAAAGTGAGGGTGTAGAGGGACTGGGAGGAGGCTGGGAAGGCAACTGCATCACGGGTGCAAGGTGGGCGATGTAGGTCAGGGACAGGAGAAAGGTATGTGGAGTTTTCATATCCAGGGTAGGACCAGGCATCAGGGTCATACCACTCATCCTCACCGTGATGACTCCACTCAGCATCTGTTAGGGGGAGGATTGTAGTAAACCTCTGTTCCTATCATTTATGTACTATTTCAGTTAAAAGAATATTTCGAAGACAGGTGAGAGGAATACTTTACATATTCGTGATAGTTTCATGCAGTAATGAAACAAGTTACTGTATCTCACTATTGTATATTCTGGCATTTACAGTTAATTTCAAATGCTTTTAGCATGATAACTTCTTTTCTTTATTGTTTTTGGTAATTTCAAGATTATTTTGTTTAGCCTAAATGAGATTTTTTGTGCTGGAGGACAGTTCAGTAACACAATGAGAAGAATGAAATTACTTGGAAGTAGTGAAGATAAAGGTAGAGAGGCAGACACCATCAGGTGCTTGTCTACAGTGCTATACTCCATAACTTAGGACTTAAGCCTGTACTTAACCATCACAGTTTAAGGATGCCATTTTTATTTATTCATTTATTTTCATTGGTATCTCGTGATGATTTAATTCAGCATAGGAAATAATAGTCACACTGAATGGCTTATTGAACTCTTTCAGTTTTATAAATCTTTCCTAAAGTGAACAAAGTCATCAGAAGTAGGAAGAATAACATGAAAAAGACATAATTGTTTTAGTAAGATGGTAAAGAAAAATCTCTCACCTTGGCAGCTGCCTTGGGCAGTGGCATCGAATATCATGTTTGTGTTGACACCCAGGATGACCTCTCCTTCCATGGGCAGCTCCAGGGACCCTAGAGTTAGGTCATCCCCAACAAACAGCTGTAAGTAATCTCTCTCTTAGTTCTATTACAGATGTTTGTAGTCTAATGATTAATATTTTTTAACTTCTTGCTATTTTTTAAATTGTTTTAGCTTTTATTTTTCCCGGTGTAGACAAACTGCTCCCTTGTAATTCGTCAATAATAGGCCTGCTGTTGAAATTGGTGATCTTCAAAAACTCAAAATATAGATCACAACCTTTCGTCTTGATAGCTTAAGACAGTACTGTGCTGTAGTACTTTCTTTTTTTTACTATTTGAGTATACTCTTACCAGTTTTTTTCTTTTCTTTTTATCTCCAGTGTTGGAGACTTTTTTTTTTTTTTTTTTTTTTTACTGGGGGTTTAGATTTGGTCATATGATAACATGAGTATTATACACTAGCACTGAATTATTTTATTCAACTCAAGAAAATTTTAATATTGTACATTTTTTTTTTTTTTTAATATAGCACCATACAGTTGTACTCAAGTGTGGAAAACCCAACATTCTAAGTTAACCCTAGTTCAGTGACAATTTTATTCTTTTTGCCTCCAGATGATTGCCTGCACTTTTATACTGTACTATATTCAGTTCAGGTGAGATTTCTTCTAGGGAATGGATTAATGGAGGCTTTGCCTAACTTCATTTATCAAACAGTATGGAGAGTTGCCATTAGGTGACCAAGGCCGATGCATGCAAGCATGTTGGAGCCTTTATAAACAATACGATACGAGAGTTTCAGAGAGTTTCTTTTTAATTAAGTAAAATAATCTTGTAACAGAAATACAATGTCGGGTATTTCATTATAGTGAAAGGGATTAAAGACATGATCATTACTATCTCTGAAGGATATTAGAGGACAATGGCATTCTTAGCACAGGACAACCTTCCATCCTTCCTTCCAGTTGATGGTAGAAAGGATTAGATTTAATGTACGGTAGCAAAGGAATTAAAGATGTGAACATTACCGAGTTTGAAGGATATCTGGGGAGGATAGCAGCCTTTCCAGCACAGGGCAGTCTTCTCTCCTTCCAATTGGGGGCAGAGTCTAGGTTCCAGTTCTTCATCCACCGCTTCCTCACACCCTCACCACACACCACAGCTAAGGGCATGACAGGTGTGTGGAATAGATTTGTATAGCATGCAGACTGAAAAAGACTTGGGATGAGGTCATACAGTGTGACCTCAGGGATAAAGGACTGAGTAAAGAGACTGCTAGAAATCAAGCAGTGTGGGGATCCACCATTAGGTGACCAAGCTTGATGCATGGAGGTATGTTGGAGCCTTTATAAATGAACTGAAACAAAACAATATTTGTGTGGTAAGGCAGGTAGATCAAGATAGGTAGAGTGAGAGACTGGTGTTGTACATATATAAAGTAAAGCAAATGTGTTTTTGGAAAGGGAAATTAAGGCATGTAGTGTAAAAGAGGTATATAACAAGACAGATGTGTGATGAATGGTATGTAGTGTAATGGTATGTTAGGACAGGTGTGTGATAACTGGTATGTATTGTGCTAAGTGTATAGTAGGACAGACGTGCAGTAAGACTGGAGTGTTGGAGGACAGGTAGGGTAGAACAGGTATATAACAAGACAGGTGTAACAGGACTTGTGTGTAGTGTGAGAGGTGGTTAGTAAAGAACTGGTGTGTAGTCTGATAAGGGTAGGGTAGGACAGGTGTGTAGTAGGATAGCTGCATGACAGAACAGCTGTGTGGTAGGAAAAGTGTATAGTAGGAAAGTGTCTAGCAAGACAGATATGTAAGAATAACAGCTGAGCAGGATAGGTATGTAGATGGATAAGTGTTCTTGAAGATAGATGTTTAGCATGATATGTAAAATCCATTCTTCCTTCCAGTTAGTGGCAGAGTCCAGGTTTCAGGTCCTCAAATACAGTACATACTGTACATGTAATGCCAGAAAATATGACTATTATAAAAGTACTGTATGTACAGTGTTACTGTATATCATGAAATACAGTTATATAAGAAAGTTATATATAGCTAATACCAAATGTATATGTAATATCAGAAGTTATGGGTAATATCAGACACTGTGTTTTGTGTACAGTATACATTACCAGCAAAAATTAGTGAGTATGTTAGAGCACAGGCCAGCATGTTCACTGCTCGCTTCTTGCTGGTAGACTGGCTGGGGCACTGTGGTGGTAGTGGTGTTGTGTTGGAGTATAGGTGATAGTGGTGGTATTGATATTGTCAAGGTTGGTATGGTAGTGGTAATGGTGATGTGATGGTAGTGGTGATGTGATGTTGATTGTGGGGATGTTGATGGTAGTGGTGCACTGGTGATGATGTTGATGGCAACAGTTGTGTCAGTGATGGTGTTAATGGTGGAATTATGGTGTTACTAGTAGCTGTAGTGGTGTCATAGGTGGTGGTAGTGTGCTGTTGGGAGTGGTATGTTGGTGTTATTGATAGTATGGTGTTGTCATTTGTGATGTTATAGTGATGTAGTGTGGTGTCAGTTGAAGGTAGTGGTGATGATGGTGGTAATGATGCTAGTGGTAGTAGAGTAGTTTCAGTAGTGGTGGTAGTGTGGTGTCAGTAGTGGTGATAGTGTGGTGTCAGTAGTGGTGGTAGTGTGGTGTCAGAAGTGGTGGTAGTGTGGTGTCAGAAGTGGTGGTCATGTGGTGTCTGTGGTAGTAATGTGGTATCAGTGGTGATAATATTTTGTTAATGGTGGTAGTAGTGTGGTGCCATTGGTGGTTGTGTGGCGGTAGAAATGTGGTGTCAGTGGTGGTAGTAACTTGGTGTCAGTGACAGTGGTAGTGTGGTGTCAATGGTGGTAGTAACGTGGTGTCAGTGGTACTGGTGGTAGTGTGAGTGGTGCTGGTGGTAGTGTGGTGTCAGTGGTGGTAATGTCGTGTCAATAGTGGTGTCAGTGTCAGGCCGGTTACCTGACACCCACACGCCCTCCTTGCCGCCCCTTTGATTGGTCAGCACGGTGCACGCACGGAGAAGTATTAATAATCTAAATAAACATCAAAATAAACACATTTAATGCTGAATAAGCATCGAAATACACACATTGAATGTTGAATAAACAACTAGATAAACACGTCTTATCTATAAAGCCGTTATTCCCTTCTGTACGATTACTTTTTCCATTTTGATGTGCCATCCACCACAAGATTTTTACTCAGTTTTGTATGTCTCCTTATGTTGGTCTAGCTATATTCAGAAGATTCTGTTAAACGTTTTTTTTTTTTTCTAAGAGGTTAGAACCATCTCCATTCACCCCTTCATAACTGTGTTGTTGCTAACGTCAGTGTTATGTAACTTAGGAAAAACAGACTCGGACTGAAAATTAGAAATAGTATAGTATTAGTTAACCCATGTAGACCGAAGACATTTTTTCATAGCATCAGTAGCTTCAGTCGATTTACTTTTAACTTATTAAAATCATTCTTAGGTTGATGGAGTACGATGTCAGTACGATGACGTCCTTATGTTATTTAGGCTATAGTTCAGCTTAGTGGAGACAGACCCCTGAGTAGATTAGTACTGTAACTTGACATCTTTGCAAGATCACCATCATCGCAGGCAAATCAGCATATTTATTTTGTTAGTACAGCAATTGTTTCGCCTTGTCATGAACTCGGCATGCAATTTTCTGAGCAAGATATCGATAAGGAGTCATGTATTGCTGTACTTACAATGTGATAAGGAAATAGGCTAGTGTTAGTGTAGTTAGGAAGGGAAATTGTAGCGTGTTGGAGGCATGAAAGGATAAGATAGCTACGTTAAGAGAGAGAGAGAGAGAATGCGAGTATGTTAACTGTGCAAGATATAGAGGAAATAAGTGTGTGTGTGTGAGAGAGAGAGAGAGAGAGTAGAGTGGAATGGGGATGGGAAGAGGGGGTAGGGGGGGAATAATTCCCACACCGTTACTCTGATATTCCCTGACTGCTTCCTCCTTCCCTCTCTCCTCCCCATCTTCCTCTTCTCCCTCTCCCCAGCCTCCACCCATCGCTGTATTATTATTTCCTCCCTTCCGTCTTATCTTTTATCCGTTTCTAACCTCCCCCCTTTCTCTCTCGAGGCGATTTTATCCAAATAAGTGAGACACCGTTGAGAAGGGGTTAATTTTAACGACGGTGTGGTGATGTAATGGAGTGGTTGTGTTATAGTATGGTAGTGGGTGTGGTGGAGTGTTGTGTTGGTGTGGTTTGAAGGAGGGGTGTTGTGGTGGCGTTGGGGGGGAGGTGAAGTATGGTATGGTATGATGGAGGGGTGGTGTAGTGATAAGGTGTGGTAGTTATTGTGGATGGCGGTGGGACGGTAGCCAGCTTATTGGGTGGGTTAGAGGGAGATAAACCACTGAATTAGGTACTGTCTCATCCTCCCTCTGGACCTTGATCCAGATTTACAGATCGACTTGGATCAGATATCGAAACTAGAGGGTTAGATACAACCTTCATTAATCCTTTCACAATAATAGACGTTTCAAGAGTTGGTTAAAACAGTATGATAGAAGCCTGGCTGAGATGGAGAAGACGTTGTAGTGAAGTTATTATTATAGATCAAATATCTAAACTAGAGGGTTAGATACAACATTCATTAATCCTTTCACAATAATAGACTTCTCAAGTGTTGGTTAAAACAGTATGATAGAAGCCTGGCTGAGATGGAGACGACGTTGTAGTGAAGTTATTATTACAGATGCCTTTATATATATGATTGCCCGTATGATGCCCAAAAGAGATATTATTGTTTTTATCCCTATAGACTTATTCTTCTCATTCTATTCTTTTCTCTGGCATGTTACTATCCTCTCTTCCTTCTTACTGTCGTGTCTTTTCTTGCTTGCTTCGTTAATCTTCTCATTTCACACCATTCCTTAGCTGAAGTTTTCAATCTTTCCTCCTCATTTACTTAAATCGTTTCCCCCTCCCATAACCATTTCTCTGTACCCTCTCCCCTCTCATCTGAACCCTTTCGTTCCTCTCCCAAACCTGCTCTGACACCAAGAGTTGAGTCGAATCGGGTCGTGTCATGACTGTAAGCTGCTATCATAGCGTTCATTAATTTGTACCTCGTTACATGCGTAGAAGCTGTTCACATTGGAGGAAAGGGGGGGGGGTCACGTCGAAGCAGATTTGGCCGAATCATTCGTGAGAATCCTGTTATCTGTAATCCTAAGTGATCTTAGACACAAATATCATGTGGTGATCTCATCCATGTGGAGAGGTTGCTATGAAACTGAAATCTAGGGGAAGAAAAATGTTTTTAGTATTAAGTAATACAGTAACATTGTTTCTCCCTTCTCACCTTCTGTCTCGTTATCCTTCACTATCTTCTGATCTCCCTTCCTCTCTCCTCCCCTCCCATTCTCTCTTTTCCTTATAACCTCTCCCCTCTCCTCTCCTTACCTTCCCACCTCCCCCTTCTCCCATTCCCCTCCCCTCCCCTCCTCTCCTCTCCTCTCCTCTCCTCTCCTCTCTGTTCCGTATAAACTCCTCCCTTTCCTTACCTTCCCACATTCCTCTTCCCCCCTTCCCCTTCTCCCCCTCCACAGTTTTCCCGTTAGCTCATTTCGCCTCCCCTCTCCTTTACCCGTTTTTTTTTCTCCTTACACCTTTACATATGGTTACCTCAGTTCCGTTCCCTTTTATTCTCATTTCATTTGATCTTCCTTAACTTATCGCTTGTCCATTCTTTGTTACCACTTCTTTCCTTTTTCCCATATTCTGTTGTTTCTCAGTCTTTCCTTTTAATGTGAATCTTCCTCCTCTCTCTCTCTCTCTCTCTCTCTCTCTCTCTCTCTCTCTCTCTCTCTCTCTCTCTGACCTTTAGCTTCTTTAACTTTCTCCCTCTGACGTTCAGTTTCTTTAACTTTTTTTTTTCTGCGTCTCTCCTTTCACTCCACCATCTCTTACCCTGTTTCTGTTTTTTGCTCTGTTATCAGCCTTATTTTATTTTCCCTATTCTGTGGCTCTTATTTTCCCTTCTCTTCCCGCTTTCTCTTTGCGTCGCATATCCGTTCTTTCTTACTTTGTTTTCCCTCCTTTTCGTCCCCTCAAATTTTCGCTTCTCATCCATTTTTCTCTGTACGTCGCATTTCCGTTCTCTCTTCATTCAAATGTTTTCTCTCCTTTCGTCCCATCTTACCTTCACCTTTCCTCATCTCTCCTCTGTCGCCCTATACTGTGTGCACCGAATACGTTATTTTAAGGCAAGCTTTCCCACCAAGGTATTTTTCAAGCATATCAAGGTAATTGTCAAGTGCAGAGCATCTCAAGCCTTTTATGTGTGTGTGTGTGTGTGTGTGTGTGTGTGTGTGTGTGTGTGTGTGTGTGTGTTTTGCTATATCTCCATTCTAGCAGAACCTGTCCCAAGTTCCAGAAGCACGATGCATTTTCTTCCATCTTCATTTTTAAACATTTTATTCTGTCCCTGTTCTAACATCACTTCTCTGTTGTTACCTTCCTTTTCTCTTTTCTTCCTGCAGTCTCTTTTTGTTCCAGTTCTTCCCAGAATCTTTCTCGTCCATCTTTTGCCATCTCCCCCCACCTCCTCCCCTTTCATATTCCCCTCTCTCCCCTCTCCCCACCCGCCCAGTCTCTCCATCCTCTCTTGCCCATTTCTCTTCCCCAGATCTCGCCTCCTCTTCCTTCTGCAACCTTCACCATCGCCTCCCAACACCTTCCTAATTTTTTACTCCCCCTACCCATCCTCACTCTTCCTCCCCCTCAGTACTCTTCCTCCCCCTCCACTTTCCTCTCACGTTTCTACGTACTTTTCCCTCCCACCTTCCTTACTTCCTCTCCCCCATCTTATTTCCCTTCCACCTTCCTTACTCTCTCTCCCTCACCTTACATCATCCCTCCATCGTATACCTCCCCTCCACCTTTCTTACCCCCTTCCCCCTCCTTCCTTCACCTCCCCGCCACCACCACCACCACCACCACAACTTGCGCCTCTCCCCTCCTCTAAACTTCTCACTTTTCTTCTTCTTGTTGATGCGGGTGGGCGTATACAAGGTAGAGGTCCCGAGAGGAAACCATAAACAAAGTTAATACATACCCATATTTGTTATGCGACGGATGTTTACGCAACCAGATATTCTGTATGCTGAAGTTAACTGATTCATATTTTTAATATATAAGATGTGAAAAAAGTTAATTACGTATCCGAAAATGTGTATGAAAGTGATATGACAGTGTGCTTGATTTCATATCCGTATACGCTGTGTCTGACGTGGTGATCAAAATTCATTGTGTTCAGTTTTCTTGTCACTGAAACGGAAAGGTGTTATGAAATGGTATCAGAAAAATGTTGGTGTTTATTGTTATTCCTATATGAAAGAAGTTATTGCTTAAATTCCAGGTGTGTGGTATAATGTGTTATGATTAAAATGTTAGAATTATATGCAGTGATACTGATGTGTAAATGAAAGAAATACATGTGAAACGGCAGTACATAAGCTTTATGCAGAAACGTGTTAGTGTTAAGTAGTATTTGGTGTTAAATGGTGGTATAACTTATAACACGCGAAGACTGTGTACATAATTATACCCAAAGTTGTTATACGTAAATGGAATGTGTTGAATGGTTACCTTGCATCCAACACTGGTAGATGGAGATGCGTTACTCGGCAGTACCCAAACATTTCCATAACTGTAGGTGTTACGACATCAGTGATTACGAGAGTGTGATGTTGAAAGCATATTTATTGCATTATTTGGCATGGAGAACTGAATATTAATGATTGGTACAAAAGACTGAATATAAATGGATATCTAAGTGCATTTCCGTAAGATTACAGGAAAATACAGTCCATGTTACTTGTGCAAGGGGACTTCCTAGCACCTCTTTCATTATAGTTTACATCATTATATGGCACTTTAATATTTCCTTATATTTTATTTCTGCATTATTTGACGATATTAAAGACAAACATACTAGAGCACAGCAGGGCGAAGGACGAAAAATAACTCCCAAGCTTCCTAAGACGAGAAAAGTGTATTACATGAACTACTCGTCTTGCCAGTCATATACTCTTTAATTTATAACATATTTGTGATTTATATTCCAGAGGCTTTGTTGTTAGTAGCGTCGTCCAGTCCTTGACAATGATGGAAGCTTAAGCGGTGACTTGAAGACCCCGATTCAGAGGCCTTCGTATATTTGTGTCACCGGAGAGTTGCCAGTGTCCGCCATGCTCCTCCGCGCTTCCTTGCTTGTGACCGGTATAGTTCATTCGCCGTTAGTTGAGTTACTTTTCTTCAGTTTCTTTTATTTCTAGGGATCTTTGGTCGGAATGATGCGCGGTAAGTATGCCTAGAATGTTTGTAATATTTTTGATTTATTTATTTAATATTGGAGACCCGTCTAGTGTCTTGTTTATGACCGATACAGTATTTACTTGTTTTTTTTTTTGTTTTTTTCGGGGTGTCTAGTTGCAAGGATGTTTAATGATTATACCATATATTGATTGGATTTACTTTTTGAGTTAGTCATGTATTTAAGGCTTGGTTTGTTTCCTTTAGATCGGTGCAGAACTGTTCACCGTTATTTGGGTTATGTATTACTTCTTGGTAGTCATTTAATATTTAGACTTGTCTGCTGGCTTTAAGTTCACGCCTTGTCAATGGTGTGTTTGGGGGGGAGGGGGGATATTTAGATTCAAGCAGCGACTGATAGATAATGCGTTGGCTAGATTATGAACAACCATATCGATAACGTATGGTATATTTAGTTTATTCCTGTTATCTTTGAACAAGCGTCTTCAGCTTTGGAGATACTTTGAATAGATGTGGTTAATTGTAGCTGTCATTAACCTTTTCGTTACTAGGGTGCTCTTCTTTATTGTATGAAGTTGTCTGTCAGCTGCAAGAATGAAATAAGACTTTCTCTGGCTGAAGGGGCCAAGGTAGTTTTTTCTCTCTCTTTTACACACACACACACACACACACACACACACACACACACACAGTTTTTTACATTATGTTCTTTCAAGTGCCTGTTTGTGGTATTACAGTGGTGTGTGTGATGGTGTGCTGCTATGGGATGGAGATATACCGGGGTGACGGCTGCTTGGAGCGTTGCCCCGTCACTACCTACTACTCCCCCGTGTGTGGCACTGACTATGTTACCTATACCAGCCCTGCATCGTTGCTTTGTTATAAAAAGTGCAGGAACCCAGGTAGGAGAGAGTAACTCGTATATAAGGAATGATAAAGAAGCTACACTGAAACTTAAAATGTGCTAATTTTAGTGTGATTATTATGGTTCTGTTTAAACAGTTCATGACATTGTGAAATTAGGACAGATGTATGTAAACATGCTGACCAAAATACTTATCCCGTTAACTCTCAGACCTCGTTCATATTCCCATTTGCGAATAATATCGTCCGGAGTTAGCCAGAGTAAAATAAACGTATCATGTTTCGGGATTAAACGGCAAAATCGATATTTATATATTTACAGGTATTTATTTATTTTAATTTATCGATATTTATATATTTACAGATATTTATTTTAATTTCTCAGACGACGAAAGAATTCCCAGCTAGCCAGAACAACATACAATACGCTAGACGTTCCCATAAGTTTAGGGGTTAATTGATTTCTCCCGTTGTAAAGTCTTTAAAATATAAAGTTCAGAGAGAGAGAGAGAGAGAGAGAGAGAGAGAGAGAGAGAAGCAGTTAGTGAAGAGGAACTGAGTAACGGTAGCACACTGTCACCTGTTTCACGGTCTGTTGCTGCTGCCCTCACGTCTTACACCTGCCTTTGCCTCTGATTAGTCTACTAAGAAACACTTTCACTTACTACACACATTTTATAAGAGCTTGTTCCTCAGTTATATATTTTACTGAAGCCAGCGCGTGATAGAGGAATGTCACCCCTCCCCCCCATACGAGACGGTTCAGAGATAAAATGCGATATAGTACGTCTGTGCATACCAGTGTCGGAAAGTCACTGGAACCTTCTCCTCACTGGGAAAGTGTAAGCCAGAATTAACCCTTTCCCATGCTGGTCAGGTACGACTCAGAAGAGGGGTCTGTAGTGAGAACAGTGCATTTGAAAGTCTACCTCTTACAGTGGCTGTGTTTGTGATGGATCGTATGTCATCAGGATGCGAATGTATGCTAGCATTTTTTTTTTTTAATGTGTTCGACTCTGGGCATAGGCTTCACAGCCTGCTCTCAAGGCCCAGTAGTCCTCCTACATACCCCACACCTCTGCATATGAAATGACAGGCAACATTCAGATGAATTAATTAAATTTTTGAGGTAGTGAATGATGAAATATATACATTTTTGAGGTGCTAAATGTATAAGATAATGTACTGTAGTTCGTGATGGTAGCTAGAGCAGTAGTAACTTGTGCCATAGGTATAATGATTCTTGCGCCCCATTATCCTGTAGACACGGTTCTTTGATGGCGGTAAAGGTACGGTAGCAGGAGCAGTAGTTAGTGTCATAAGTACCCCTCGAGAGATATAATGATCCCAGTGATTTTTTGCTAAACTGACGCAACTTAACGCTCGCCTGACGTGATTCGTAATCTTGAAGAACATCGTAAAATGAGTTACCATCAAATACAGACGAATATAGTATATGCAGTTAGCAATCTGAAGTACATGCTAAGATTTTGTATTACAGTAGTTGCTGCAGTGTTTAATATGTATCTTACCACCAAATGAATGCAGATTTTTACTTTGAACATCCATATTTTAAGGTATCTTGCAAAATTTACCTTAAGACGTTTTATTTATTTATTTATATTTAGTATAGATAACCTTTTTTTTTTTTCTCTCTCTCTCTCTCTCTCAGAACTGGGTGTGGCGCATTTTGCTTCTTGCGTCGACTGGATCATGGGCAACGTCAAACTCTGAGAACATCTGTTTAATCTCCTAATGTTCACACCCACTAGCCAGCAGACTTCATGAAGCAGTAAGCATTGTGGTAGAGTGCGTGACGGGCAGGAGGGCAGAATGGGATGGAATGAAGGACTGTAGTTGTGTAAGGGTAAGGTTTGCGACTAGGGGGAGGTATAAGGCCTCGTCACACTAAGGTTGAAACTGGACATATGCTAAAGCAAATTGTGACATCGTGTAGGTCGGAGGTAAAAGTTTGAAGAACACCCTGTTTCATAAGACCACCTTTTAGTCATTCCTTTTCACACTACCACTACTTTATATCTGACAGTGAACAAAGGGATTCCCAAAACGTAATTCAGTGAAACCTGGTGGTCTTTCAACCTTTACCTCGATCTGCACGGTCAGACAGTTTGCTTCAAAATATTCTTAAGTGTGACGAGGCCCTTACGAGGGTGGGGTTTGTGACAGATTGACATAATATTTTAAAGCAACTTCAGTCATATTTCTAAAGCTGCAAACTAGTTTAGTACTAAGTTTGGATACGGTTTTTGAAATTCGTTAACTGTCTTTAGTTAGTCACTTGGTTCAAGTTCCATATTACATTTTACAGCCTCATAATACCCTTATATGTAGTCCTGTTTCAAAAGTAGCTAGTCGAGTTTGCTGTATATATAATATTTTTTATCGTCGTTCTTGCCATTGATGATTTAATAATCTTTTCAGCCTTCCAAACATCATACATTTGCATCTAAGGGATAACTATCAGTGAAAGATTAATACAGGTGTTATTATAATTTACTTGACATATTTTTACTACAGGCATTGTTTTACGTATTACTGTACTGATAGCTGTTGAGTAGTTTGGATTCTGTGATGAGTTACTGTTCCATCGAGATATGAGAGAGAAATATCTGCAAGGTTGTAGCGCTATTGTAAGTATCATGTTTTATCAGTAATCTTAGTCAGTATAATTAAGAATTTTAGTGCAGTGCATCTGTTATTATTATTATTATTATTATTTATTAACTGGGTGCTGGAGAGTTGCGCCTTCACGTGATGGCACCTATATAATAAG
>JAGKTI010000495.1:121357-132392 GCA_018397915.1 Birgus latro
GAGTGCCTTGAAAACCTCCTTCCTCAGCCACACGGTACTAAGTTAATGGCCACCAAGCGTCAATATTTTTCAGCCAAACTATCCCTAGAGAACATGCTCTATATTCCACAGGAACTGCCCTTGAGCCAGAAAGAGAGACGTTTTGCTCGACTACGATGGGGCCACTAACTATATCATTATTTTGCACTAACAAAATACAACTCAAGCAATCTGCTTGACCTTAAATTAGTTCCAGTCCCTCAAACGACGGCAAACTTACCTTAATTATTCATAACAAATAAGTCATAAATATAATTTCACGAATCACCAGATCTCCGTGAGTATCCTTCAGCACGACTCACTTGGCGTGAAGGGTTTAATTATTATCTAATCCATCCAGTTCATCTAATCCATCCAGTTCAAAAATCTGCCCGAAGCCAAGTAAAACAGTCTGCAGGTAGGAAGAAGATGCTAAAGACGTCATCACGGTGAGATGCCTGGATGGATTCATGGGTTCACGTGTTTAAGAATCTTGGGTCACGATCGTCTCGAGACAGTAATTAATACTTAGGTGGCTAATTCTGCATATAACATCATAATGTCTTGTATATTATGGTTGTTATATCTTTTACACATCAATAACTTATAAGAATATTATTAATGTGTGATGCTCAGTATACATAGCTGAGGCGTTACGAAATCTTCGAAGCCCATAAATCAACTACCATCCGTTTATAAATATGAAAGGCGTGTTTATATTAATCAGAACACGGATGTCCGTACCAACACTTTTTTTTTTTTTTTTTTTTTACGTGGCAACACCTGCACATAAACTAACGAGTAATGGAATGGAAGCACAGGCACCATGTATGTCATAACCAAATCGTATGATTCATCATCCTGTACGATAAGTTAGTGTGAAGTTGAGGTTTGGGGATGTATGTATTATTTAACACGTGAGGAAAATGGTGCCTGCGCACGAGAGGTGTGAGAAAGCGCGAGTGCGTGAGAGACGAGACGGACTGTGAACGTGAACGTCAGTGTTGCTGGGAGGGTTAGAGGGTGTGGATGTGCGTCGCTCCGCCTCCGTGGGCACAGCATGTGTACCCCGCTGCCCTACCTGACCCACACCGCTACCCTGCTGCATCTCTAGATTCAGTGGTGATTTTAGTGACCCCGTGACATACTGTGGTAAAGATTTGTTGTGGTGAGCCATGGTAGCGGACTGTGTGCAGTGTGGTATCGATTCGGTGCTTCTGGTGTTGATTTGTACCCGTGGCAGCTGAGTTTGAGCCGAAATCGGGCATTGGTGATGGTGGTGACAGTGGTGCGTGGACAAGCGCCCCTCTAAAGGTGGCCAGGATTAATTCAGAAGCGACCAGGTGGGAGGAAGGAGAGGCGGAGATGGAGTTCGACCGGCAGTCCCTGGACGAATGGGCTAAGGATAAGCCGCTCAGTATCTTGCAGTTGGACCCGGCCGACAGAGCAGTCTTAAAAATAGCAGGTATGATGCATTGGGGTTTCACCACGTTAGCGGCATCAACTACGATTAGTGTGGGATTGGAGGGGGGTTGGGGTGGGGGTAGGAAAGCGCGACTAATGACGGCGAGAGAAGCCTAAAAAATGGTACGTGTTTATGTGAGAAGTTGCCAGTGTGCGTTCGTCAGGTCACTGCCCCAGTAGTCATTATGATAGAGGTTACTAGTCTATGAACATCAAGTTAGTAGTCAGTTATAATACAAACTTTTCCTATAATCGTAAGTTGAATATATGGTAATTTCTGGATGGCAGGTTTGAAGCATTGAATGATCATGAGTGTATTGAGGTTCAGTTAATTTTTGCGTTACACGATAAGCATTTGTATTTTTCACTAATTCTTTCAAGCACATCATATCCAGTTCATAAATATGAGAGTAAGAATAAGTCAGAATAATGATGATAATGGTGATGCTCATTTTTTGTAGTCGCCGTCGTCATAGCTACGTTTCCTTGGTGATGGTGGACATTTAATTACCCTTTAAATCGACCACTGATTCCAGCCGGTTCTCTGTCAGTAAAGAAGTAACAGTGGGCTATTATTACAAAATTTAACCATGCCTGTTTTTGTTCTGTATATTTTCACAGAATTCACATTGATTAGCCGTTTAAATTGAAAGCCTGTATGTGCTTTAAATCAAGCCGACTTCCGGTATTTCCATGTTTCGTGATGTTAGGCTACATATTAAGTTTTACATTTGTAAATGTGTATAACCTTATAACTTGAGTAATACCAGACAGTCAGACCTATAAAGATAATTCTCCCCGACGCTCTGCATGATCACTAAATGTACTTGTATAATGTTAGTGTAATGTGCCCTATTTATAGATTTAATCGTTGGTTTCGATGGAGATGGCTATTTATGTTCAACATCGGGAATGCTTTATCTGGACTTTGATTGTCGTTATGATTGCTGTGGAAGTTACTTGTGCAGATGAGTCGGGCCAGCTGGTGAGATAGAGTTGCAAACCACTCATGGCTCTTCATGCAACAAAGCGCTTACCTTTATATTTTTATAATCGTGAATGAGTATTGTTTTAGAAAGAGTTGGCGTTGAGTAAGACAACTTCATTTTGTGGGAAAATCATCAGGTTAGAACCGTTGAGTGGTAGAGTGGATCTCAGAGGAAGCAGCAAAAATGTACTTCCTTTAGCAACACTGGTGGTGAGTCAGTGATGCCGGTGCTCGGGGGCAGTTGTCGTATACTTAATTTTGAACCTTATTATTTTTGCATTGCTTGCCCGTACCTGCACTGATATTATGTGTAGCAGTTCTGTGTTTGATTGAGGTTAGGCTTTGCAAGTTAATGGTCAAGAATTCATTGATATTTTTAAATATTTTGTCGTGGTGGGAAAGTGATCTGTCTGGCATTCTTAGTGGCACTTCCCGTGAACTTCCCCTCAGCCCTATCCGGATATATTTATCTGTAATACTCATTATAACCAGGAGATTAATGTAGGTTGTTTATTTTGTGAGTTTCAAACTGTTGCACAGACGAGATATTGGTGTGGATAGGACCGTCCGGTTTGAAGGAAGGGTGTGTCTGGCAGCTATGTCGCCTCCTTTCATTCCCCCCTCCCCTACCTCGGGCCCTCATACCCTCTTCCCTCGCGCAACCGGTCTCGTGAGAGGAACCACATGACAGCACATGAAGCTTCCTTAGGAGTTTGATGAGTTAACCGTCACAGCTAGTTAGATATGAATAATCTTTATATACAAATTAGAAATATGTTTTTACAAGGTGGATGAGTAAGAGGAACCACGTAACATCGGATGAAGCTTCCTTTATGAATGCGAATGCGCTTAGTCACATTTTTATATCTGAATCATCCTAGCTAACAGGTTAAAATGCATTGTTAGTCTGTTAATTTTAAGGCTGACGGTTAAGGGGCAGTGATGTCACGAAAGCTGTACAGTATTTGTGGAATGATTGGAATGCAGTATTACAGTGGTGATTACCAGTAAGGGGAAAAGTGTGTAGTGTGCTTTTCTGGTGGTGGAGGAACTGGAGCATATGATTACGGCATTGTGAAGGTATGTTTTGGAGTTGCATAAAGGGAAGGGGACTGAATAGACACGTCTTTGGAGGTCTGTTTGGCGGTAACCCACCCTCCACCACGCCCAGAAGGTCGACATTCCCGTGAGAGCATGGCCAGAGTGGCGGGTGCAGCACTAGGATAATCTCGCTCACGTTTGCCAGCACGCGTTCTAGAGTGAGATGTTCACATCCCACAGTTTGCAAGTGTTGTATTCTGACAGATGTGTAGCCTAGATTTCAATCACTGTTGGTCATGGAGTGATACTCTAGTTTTTTCAGGATTGTATTATCTCGTTTACTCTTGCCAGCACGTGTAGAGGCAATAAACAAAATTTCCTCATAACCAACATTTGTTTTTTGGGGGTGAGCGGGAAATGACGTTTCTGCACCCTTCATTCCATGTCTTCCCTTAAAAGCATATCCTAGTTACAAGTAATTGATCGTAATTTATTAATGGCTGTGGTTCCAGTATGGTTGTTACATGTCTTGACAAGTAGACGAGCGCCATACTTAATAAGTTGCACACAGCACAGAGACGCAAGAACTCACTGAAATGGATTGCGTTTCTATATAGTGTGTATTTAATTAAACTTTTCAATTTTTTACAGTTATGGTAGTAATAGTGATATGCTTTCGTGATATACGCTTCTGATAAAATGTACCGATATGTCTTTAGTTCTGTTAACCTTTGCTCAGACCCGGTCGATGGTGTCCGTGCTCCGGTTCAGTAACTTTTAGATGCCTGGGATCTCTATCTTTCTGAATGGCTCCTTAACCTTTTGTGCCCCTGTAAAGTGTAGGGGGCTCTCTGTTTTTGCATTATATCACTGAAATGTTGCATTTGGGTCTGTGAGACCCACGTGCACCTGAGGAGGCATCAAATTGGTTCTCATATGCAGGTTGTTTCTATGTTGTGTGGGATTCATTCCTCCCATCATGAAGGACCTCCATTCCTCAAGTTGTGACTCAAGTGCCAGGCTCATAGTGTTCTTTGTTTTCTTGTATGGCTACTGGCAAAATATTTTTGTATTTTTGTCACCTTTTCCCATTTTTTAAAATGAATATATAGAATTAAGTGATTCAAAACTTATTCGCTTAATGTTATAGTTGATAAGACCTTATAAATTGTAAGGTTTCAGTAATTCATTACCGTAAATGAAACGTGTGTGCAAATGCAGCATTTTTATATGCCTGGGTCTCACAGGCCCAGGTGTTCCTGAGATGTACACAGCTCAGTAGGTGTTTCTGAACAGTGTTAAGCCATGTTTGTCAGCTGTTGTATAATTCAGTGCTATGAACAGAACAGTAAGGTGATAACCAAGAACGTACATTTAATTATTTAGGCTAGATGATAGCCCTATCCATTATGTGCCGGTACACACACACACACACACACACACACACACACACACACACACGGGGGGGGAGGGGACGAGCCCTCAAGTTAATGTTGACTTGCAGTACCGGATAGGCTGTGGAAAAACGTGATCTAAATATAACAGACTTATTTTAAAACTCGAATTGGCTGCAACTCGTCGCAAGAAGAGTGTATATCCTAGTTTGAAATAGCCTAGAAGAAAATATGCCGTGACTGGAGTTTGTAAAGATTTCGATACCTGTAGTAATGATATCGACAGCGCGTCACAGGAAGGAGACTACCCGGTGGCCATGTTGTGACTTGCGTCCCACTCTGCAGCACCTGGCCTAAGTAATTTACCCGGCGGTCCACCTGCCCCCAGCTCCTCACCTCTCCTTCATACCCCCACCACACCATAATCCGGATGACACATCTTTACCTCAGCTCACCATTTTCATTACCCCACACCACTTTACTTCACCTCAGCCCACCTCCTGACCCCACCTCACCTCCTTATACTACACCCCACCTCTTCTCTTCACACCACATCCACCTCACATCCTACCTCCTCATACCATGCCTCACCCCACCTCACTTCCCCACACCATACTCCACCTTACATCACACCTCACTCGTACCCCACTTCCTCACGCCATACTCCACCTTACATCCTCACATTATATCCTACGTCACCTCACCACCTCACTCAGTGTTACTCCTTCGATAGTGCACACCCCTCCTATAACATTTCGCCCATCTTTCACTTGAGATCTCTTATTTTTCCCTTCCTGTTATTCTAGCTTTAACTGGAACTTGTGTGTGTGTGTGTGTGTGTGTGTGTGTGAGAGAGAGAGAGAGAGAGAGAGAGATTGTGGGTTATATTTCAGTTTTTTTTTTTCCAATAGATAGGAAAAGGGAACAAAAATGGTGTGTTTGTGTGTGTGTGTTTTAGATATTGTGGGGGATATTGAGAGTGAGTGAGAGAGAGAGAGAGAGAGAGAGAGAGAGAGAGAGAGAGAGAGATATTCTTGCACATATCGTCACCTCAGTCACACCTGCCCTCCCTCCTTCACACACCTGCCCCTACACACCCTCAACCTTGTCCTCACCGTCGCTCCCATTCTTCAGCTCAGTCTCCTTCATGCTCCGATTCCTTTTTCCTACAGTTCCCTCACCCCACGCTTCTCTCTCCACGGAACACGTCTCTCACACAACTCATGCTGCTCCTCCTCCTCCGCTTTTTATTCCATCTCCCTTTTTCTTCTCGTTCTTTTCTTCTTTTGTGCCTTCACTCTTACCTTGCATGTTTTCTCCCCTCCCTCTTCCTCTTTTTATTCTCATCTCCCCTCCTTTCTCTGCATCCTTCCTCCTCTTATCTTTTCCCCCCCTCTTCTTTCCCACGCTCCCCTTCCATCACATTCTTTGTTTTCCGTTATTCCTTTCCCCTTCTCTGCTGTATCCCCCCCGCCTCCCTCTTTCGCCTCCTCCATTTCTTTCCCTCATACTGTCTTCCTCTCTCTTTCCCCATCTTTAGCATTCAGTCTCCCCCCCCCTTCTTCATCCCTTTCTCTTCCACCATTCCCTCCTAGCCTATGCCTTTCTTTACATCTCATGTCTTAATTTCCCATCCTCTTCCCCTCTCCTTCTCCTTCCTCTTCTCCTCCACATACCTTGCATTGTACGATTTTCCTGGCTTTCTCATTTTCCTTCTTCTTTTGTGTTACCGCACCACCTTTATTTCCATCACAGTCCCTCCTTTTATCTCTCTCTCTTACTAACATCGTCTGTCACTTCTTTCCTTCCCCTCTCTCCTCTACCTCCCTCAGATTCTATAACTCCCTTCCTCCATCACGTTGTTGTCTCCCCTTCTCTTTATTTCCTTCTTTCACGTTCACATCTTCCCCTTTCTCCTTCACCCTCTTTTTCATTTCTTCACACTCTTGTCTTCTTTCCTCTTTCTCGTTCCTCCTCCTCCTGGCTTCCTCCCCTCCCACATTGCACCACATAACTTGCTTGTTACGACTTTATCTTCTTCCTCCTTCTGCCTTCTGTTCCTCCATTCCCCTCATTTCACTTTATTTATTACATTTCCTACCGTACCTTGTCTGTTTTTCTCCCTCCTCCTCCTCCTCCGTGTTTCTTTTACCTTCCTAGTCTCCCCACCACCACCCCCTCTCATTTTCCACCTCCCTCTGTTTCTCACCCCACCATCTACTCCTTCCCCTTCCAGTTACCTCCTTCCTCCTCCCTCCCTCTGCAGTCTGGAGCCCCCTTCCCCTCCCTCCATATCTCGTCTACCCCTCCCTCTGCAGCCTGATTTAACCCCATCCTTGTCTTACCTCTACAGTCTCCCATCAGTTATCCTTCCCTTTCCCCTTAACTTTATCCTTCCTATATCCTCTGCCTTTCCCCATGTCTTGTTCCCCTCACTTATTTCTTTCCTTCCCTCCCCTACTTCTTCCCTTTCACCCGTCTTTTCCCCTCCCTGCATGTTCTGCCCCTCCCATTGTCATTCTTCTCCCCCCTACCCCTTTCTCATCACTGCCTTTGCTCCTGGTATTTCCCATTGTCTTTCCACATTTCTGTTTTCCCCCTTGCCTTCCCCCAACTCCATTCTCCTCCTCGCCCTTTCCCTCCCCCTCCTTTCCCCACCTCCTCATTCCCCCTTGTCCTTTCCCGCTCCCTCCCCCGGCCATTCCCCCCTCCCTTCTTCCGTCGCCCAGGGGTATACCTCGACCCACGCCAACCGCAGCCACCTCGTCCTCCTCCTCTTGCTCCTTTTTTCTGTTCTCATTTCTCTTTCTTGTCTTTTCTCCCTCCCCCTCCCGCTCCGTCTCTTCTTTCGTATCTTCAGCACACTACCATTTCATTCTTTATCATCCATTTCCCTTCTTTTTTGTTCGTCCCCCATCTTCTCATTCTTCGCCTGTTCTTTCCCCCTTCATTTCATTTGTTTTCTCCTCTTCCTCGTCCTCCTTCCTCTTTTCTTTATCAACTTTCATTCTTTTGTACGGTAGTTATATACCTACTGTATATGCCCTCCTCTTCCTTCCCACTCTTCGCCCTTCTCATCCCCCTCCCCCTCCTCTTCCTTCCCACTCTTCGCCCTTCTCATCCTCCCCCCCTCCTCTTCCGCCTTCCCCCTCTTCCTCCTTCATCCTAGTCCTCTTTTCCATTTTCTTCCTCCTCTTTTTCCCTCATTTTCTCTCCCCTCCTTCTGTGTCCATTTACCTCCGTTATCCTCTTATAACCTTTCCTTTGCCTTCCCTCCCCCACCTCCACCTCCTCGTTCATACTTACTTCCCTCTTCACCCCATCTATTAGAGTAATTCAGTTAGGAAACTTGATATCACTTCCTTCTGTTCGCGGTGGTCTTTTCTGTTGTTTATTGTTTTGTACTGTGTGCTGTCTTTAGGTACTAGTAGCTCTCTAATCCTGTTTTATGCTCTTTTTTTTTTTAACCTTACTGTTTACTGACTTATGTTCGTTTTGTATTGGATTATTTTCTTTGTTTTGGTTTGTTTTCCGTTCTGCCCCTCAGTCATCTTCGTCTTCCCAGGTCATCGTGTTTCATCAGTCTTTATTCAGTTTTTGCCTCCCTCCTCCTCCTCCTCCTCCTCCTCCTCCTCCTCCTCCTCCTCCTCCTCCTTATTGAAGTTTTCAAAATCATGAAGGAATATGACAACTTAGACATGAATAAATATTTTGAAATAGACTGGTCGAGACAAACCGTAATGGCTGCACAATTATGGGAAAGCGTTTCCAATCCCATGAAACAAAATAATACTTCTTCAACAGAATCGTAAATATATGGAACAGATTACCCTCAGATACCGTGAACAGTATCTCAGTTAAGACATTCAAAAACAAAATAGACAAGTTTTTGCACGAGAATCCTCAGCTGACCCTTTTTCTGTCCGAATAACTTACTTTTATAGTTTTGGTGATATTGTTTTAAGTTTCTTCCCGCAGAGTCCAACTAAGACCACGGGATTGCAGTATTTACGTGTATCTGAAACTTTTGAATTCCCGCAGAGTCCGAGACCACGGGATTAATTAGCTATATTCACGTGTATCTGTATCTTTTGAATTCCCGCATAGTCCAACTGAGACCACGGGATTACTGTATTCACGTTGTTATGTCTACAGACTCTCCATCAACTCAGCGTACCCGTTTATAATGTCATACCGTAGCTATTAGTTTATTTGATTACTTTCTCTTTCAGGTTACTCAGACAGGTAGCTTACAGATAAAGCAGTATAGAATGTGACCTTTCCTTTCCAGTATTTCCTATGAAATTTCCATGTCAGTTTTCCCATGCTGCATGGTGGTTTTTCTCACTTTTTTCCTGGATGATTTGGAGGTGGGGGGAGCCTTCATGCTTTACTATTCTTATCCTTAAGCATGTAGAAATAGATCTTGTAGCCATAGCCTTCTCTGTAACAAGCAGCCTCGAAGGGACCAGAAGGTCTGTTGCTGTTTGCTTTCCTATGTAATCCTATGTAATCCTCCTCCTCCTCCTCCTTTACCGTATTATTATTGTCGTTATTACTATTAGGCCTCATTATTATTATTATTATTATTATTATTATTATTATTATTATTGTTATTGTTGTTAATATTAATAATTTTTCTCCTCTCTCCTTTACTGATACGGAATTATGTTTATATAGCCTATTTTGCTATATACACAATGGAGAATGTGTTTTATATAGGATGAATCTGTTTCTTCTTGTTTCATAGTATCGCTGGCTAAAGGAATAAAGCACTTATTTCGGCTACTTAAAATTCCACTCAGGTATAATTGAGCCTAAAAATAGTGATAGTCATCCGTATTTTCTATTTTTCCACGCACTTAAATTGAACCGTAATAATTAAGCATTTTATCAGCTTAATTATGAACACCGCCTAATCATCTTACAAAATTACATATAGCCTATTTCTCCTTAACTAAAAGAGGAATTGAAAGCGCTTGAAATAGGTTTAAGAAAAAGCATAAGTAAAGATAGAAAAGTGGGTAAGGGAGACGTAAAAGAGAGAAAGAAAGAAAAAAGGCAGTAGCAGAGAACGGAGACCAGGGTGGAGGGGAGGGCACAGAGAGTAAGAAATTGATAGGGAGAGAGAGAGGGTATTGGAACATCATGCTTAGGCCATCTTCGCGCCGTACTGTCGTCAATTTCCACACCAACTAAGCATTATCGGCTCCTGTGGGCAGTAAATCTAGCCTTTGGTCACATTCTATCATTATCTATTGAAGAAATGGGCGTATGGGTCTTATGTATGACGAGGAATTACGTAAAAAAAAACTGTTTGGGTTTTCCTAAGTCACCAGGAATCAGAGTTGCCCGATGCACGATAATTACTGCAAAAAAATGTTTATTGCTTTAGAGAATTACAAATGAAATGAATATCTGCTTGAAACTATTATATACGTTTACGATATACATTTCTCTAGCGACATACGCATCCAGATCTGGCAGACAGAAACGAAATAGGGATAATTAAACCCACGAATTATGATGTACGTTGACTCGGCAGCATCTCTGAATTGACGTCATCAAAGCAAATAATATTATATCAGAACCAAGAGATTTTTATAAAGGTCTAGCGCCAGTAAATATGCAGATGTAATTAAAAACAATATTTCTGCTTTAAAAATATAGTTAAGAGGCAGGAAAGTACCGGAGAGAAGTAGGAGTTTTTAATGAAGGAATGTCAGGAGCCCGTGTGTTAGAGTGGGGTGCCCCGTAGCAGCTGCAGCCGTGGGTAACAATTAGGAAGGTGACTCAGGGAAGAAATTCCCGTCGATATTTCATTGTAATTCCCGTCCTATTGGTCATCCATCGTCCTGCTTGCCTGGAAATCTGAGGAAGGACGTGGAGAAGTGACTGCCAAGGTGTCAGCGAAGAGAGATCAAGGTAAGCAGTGATATTATGAAATTTAAATTCGGCGTGTTTTGTTGATTACCTAGGAGCGGCTTTAAGTGGCGTCGTGTGGGCATTTAATGTACGAGTACCTAGGGGCGTGGAGCATTTAAAGGTCCGCCTTAGTGGATTGAATGACGATTTCGATTTATTAAGAGAGAGAGAGAGAGAGAGAGAGAGAGAGAGAGAGAGAGAGAGA